>JH152864.1:57703-75462 GCA_000226015.1 Mnemiopsis leidyi | reverse complement strand
GAGGAGAGGAGGAGGAGTAGGAGGAGGAGGACGACGACGACGAGGAGGAGGACGAGGAGAAGGAGGAGAAATGGTAGAGGAAGGATGGGTTGATAGGGGTATGAAAAGAAGTTATGGTAAAGGGAAGGTGGTTGATAAAGCGGAATCTTGTTATGTACAGTAAACTTGAACTTCGTAGAAATGGGTAGGGTCTGTTTGTCTTGTACTACCACGGAATGATGGAATGTCTCAAATACTTGAGTGAACATGTGTACTTGTTAAGAATAATATGCATCCAGCAGCAGCCTCAGAAAGAGGAATGTAGCGATTTCTCTACTTCCAACATATAGAGTGTCAGACATGTCATAATATCGCAATCATGATTCAATGACTCAAAAATGTTTCTAAAGGTGTCGGCCAAGTTTGTAGATAAGAATTGAAAAGTGGTTGCAATAGCACGACATACAACCCAGTTAAACCTTCCATTCTCACTGAATTGACTTCCACCCAATATCCACCCAACACACGATCTCCCAATTCCTCCTAAACTTTCGGCCGAATTTTCGCCCGTTTCCCTAATCTGGGTCCAGAAATGCGGACCTAGTCGGCCTGGATTAGACACGGTTGTAATCAAGTTAGCACTGCCGAACTGGCTAGATCACGTGACTCCCACCCAAAACATTGACTGATCGAATTATCGGGAGATAAAGGAGCGCCAGGTCTCGGCTAGAACTGTGTAATGATCACATACTTGGTGACATGATTATTGAACCTCTCTTACTTTCAGGCAAGACAGTAGCGTGGTATTCATGGGTCGACAGCAAGAAACTACCGAAAAAGGGCGAAATAATTAAGAAAGGTCAGTACCCCTAAGTACCCCCTACAGTACCTATTAAGTTTGGTCATGTACCTTTATTACACCTCTGTACCTAGTATAAGTACCTGTATTGCACCTCTGTACCTAGTATAAGTACCTTTATCGCATCCTTGTCCTTAGTGAAGTACCTCATTACGCCTTGTCAATAGAGTCTAATCATATCACTCCTGATCTCAACTGTTATCCACAGAAATGTTGAACCTTGTGTAAATTCTAGGAGATCGTCTGCAAGTTTTACAGACGTTGTTATTAAGTCACGTGGAAATAAGACTGTCGTAAATAAGGTGCCAGTATATTTCTGTTGATGGCTGATGCCGGTATATTTCTGTTGGTGCCAGTAAATTTCTGTGCCGGTATATTTCTGTGCCGGTATATTTCTGTAGGTGCTGGTATTTACGCTAAATTTCAATCTTTATAATTAACGAGACTTGTCCTTGAACTTACTTTGATCCTTGTAATTAACAAGACTGCTATTAACAAAACCGTGCGAAATGTTACCCAATCGGAACTCCAGACGTCATACTAAGCAGCCAATGAAGGAATAAAACGGGAGTTACCCTAGTAACTGACCTATCAGTAACGAGTAACTTTAGTAACTTACCAATAAGCGAGCTGCAAGCTCATCTATCAGCTGCACGTGCGGGAATTTACAAAGCGCAGATTAACTCATTACTTGAGCAGTCATAGCCCCATTATCAGTGAAGTGTGGAGCGCTCAAGTGCCCGAAACCCTGGACTCCCATTGGTTAAAAACCTAACTCGTGCCCAAATCCAACGTTCTGATTGGCTAGCGTATGCGGAGATCGTGTGATTGGTGGATAGTTCAGTGAAAGTTGCATCTTGCTGGCGACAGGGATTTGCGGCTAAAAACGAGCCCCATTTTAAATGTGATTATTGTTGAAGCTTCTGTTACAGAGCAAAATAGAGCGTGATAACTGGCTAGAACATCACACGTGTTCAAAATAAGAAAGTTTGAATGGAGGTTGTTTTGCAGTTACTAAGAAGGTTACCGTGTTTTAGTAACTTAGCGGCATGTACCTACAAGCAGTACTTCAGTTCTAATCAAATCCACCTTTAATTTCCCCGCTTACCTAATCCTGCACCACACAAAACCGCTCTAGTGTTTGCAATCCGGACGTTCTACAAGGCATGTTCCCTCCTTACCGCTGTCCCAACAGTTCCAGGAGCAGACAGGCGCCAATCTTCCCTGTCTTGTAGTCCCAGTCGGGAAGATTTAGGACTGGGGAGCATTAGCCGGCAATTCATTAACCTCACAACGTGCTTTATCGGGTTTGACAGAATATTTGGGAGAAATCGTGGAGACTACAGTAGTCATGTGGTATACACGTGGTATACACGTGGTATACACGTGGTATACATGTGGTATACACGTGGTATACACGTGGTATACACGCGGTATACATGTGGTATACACGTAGTACAACAGTTGTTACTAATCTGTCATGTCATTGTTTTATTCGGCGATAAAACTTACGTTTTACTTAATCAGCTAATAATTGTCAAAGGCGACAACTTCGCTAAAATCTCTCTAAACTCTATAGATTATACTATCAAGTTACTCCAAATTTACAGCTTGTTAAAGATTTGCAAGTTACTTCAGATTTACAACTTATTAAAGATTTGCAAGTTACTCCAGATTTATACTTCAGATCAACCTACCATCCACCGTCCTAGATTCAGCAAGCTAAGCACGCTTGCTATTGCGAGTTTAGCTGCTTGGCAAACTGTAGCGGTCCTTTAATTACCCTTAATTAGTTGTTAAGTACCGGGATCAAGCTAAGTTAATTGTTTAACATGGTAAAGACACATCAGCTCGTTTAAGTAGCAATTAGGTGAGCCGATCAATACTTCGCAACATTGTAACGGTCCCCTAAACTTGGAGGTAAGAGCGGGCGAAATGCTGCGATCAAGTTTTAACTTTTAACGGCTAAATCATGCAACCATTGACCATAAAAGTACAACAATATATCAGCTTTCAGTTTTTCCGTTCCAGCCCCAAATTTTCATTCCAATTCCACAATTCCAAAGTGCTGGAATTTCTCGTATCTTCAAATCATTCTCCGCCGTTCCTTCATCTCCCCTGTGGCGACTTTTTGTTCACATAAGGCTTCTGTCCATCCTAATTACTCATAATCACGATTTTCTAGATCCTGACTGAACATTTTATTTGCTTCATCACATTTATCAGCTGACTAAGACTCCCGATTAAAGGGTAGTAGATAAGAACACGTTTATTTTAGCCTAACGTTCCGCCACGTCTACCTACTTGGAGGATCGTGTCACCGCCGACAATAACACCCTCGCCCCTTACTTGTAATCCGTCCATTTTGTCATTTAAGAGTCGTAATACGGGTCACGGTGGGAATCAGTACAAGGCTAAAGTGAAGATCTGCTACAGTACTCAGTACTGTTACCTGATCTAATTAACGACTTGAATTGTCTGTTTGAGCTCTCCTGAATCTACCGGGGGCCTGTACGCGTGTGAATTGATATCAATTTTATGCAGTTTATCAAATATTGGGTAGCCGTTATCTGGACATTATAGTAGATTGAAAGTTTTCTGTTTTTCCTCCCATGGAGGGTTGGAAGTCACGTGACTAAGGAAACGAGCTCTGATTGGTGGAGCTCTTCTTCACGGCTTCTCAAATACTTAAATAATAATATAATTTGTTGGGAAATGAATTGTTTTGCATTATCAGTCTGAGTCACTCCCACTCCAGCTGTAAAACTGATAAGAAAACCCGTGCAGGTCACGTGTTCACCTTGTCCTGTCTCCTAGCAACGCTCACATGTCACATGACGTGTTGTTGTACCCACGTGACCGGACATTAACGTAGACTACGATAAGAGTAGATCAGTAGGAATGTGTTTCAAAGAAGTGAGTCTGGTGAGGTACCGAACTGCACACGTGACCTGATGAGGTCATGTCACGTGATCTGGTGAAGCAATGTCCGGTTGTGGCCCTCAACCAGTCAGAACTCATCAACCGGAACTGTGTTTTCCATTCCACTTTGTCCCACCAGAATAGTACGGTCTGAAAATCTTATTCTATAGTAGCTTAGACGTTGCTAAGTATAAGCTAAGTAGCTAAGACGTTGCTAAGTAGCTAAAGCCTCCTCCTAGTTATCGTTGAACTGGTCTCTTTCAACCCGGACCTAAAACACTCACATCTGCCGATCTAATTGACAAATTCAGTGTATCACACACTCACACATCGATACCGGGCTTCTTCTTCTTGGCCTCCAGGGGAAAATATACTAAACTAAATCGGGGAAAATCGAATAAAGTACGGAGGGTATCGACTAAGGGTGTCAGTTTGGCACAAGCCTTAGTTCACCAGCCTGTGTCGTAGAGTGAAGTTAGGGGAATGAGGTCTAAATTATTTGCTGATGTCAGTTTTACCGGTCTTCAAATACTCGGAATTTCCCGACCACGATTTTCCCATTCCTAGCTGGGAAAACCGACGGTTATGATATCCTCGAGAATTTAATCAGACAAGGATTTGCTCTATCCTGGATATATATTCTTGTGTTTAAAGTGTAATGTTCTAGATATCCCAACTATCTCAGTGTCGTGTATTTTAACTTATGATACAAGTTATTGTCACCACTCCTTCCTCAACTTGCCTGGTAATGCTCGGCCCGTTGATTTTAGACCGGGATCTGTGATAAATACAAAGTTAGGCAAGTCCGCCCTAAAGGAGGTGCTATTTCTAGCGGACAACAACCGGGGCACGGTTTTTGATTTAATTAATATCGATTTACTGGCAATTGTACTGGCAATACTATACTTACTGTGAATATTATCTGGCAATTGTACTTGAAATATTTACAGGCAATTGTACTTGAAATATTTACAGGCACTTCTTCCCATTTCCCAGGCAGTATTCCCGTCATTGCTTGCTGTAGTTTTATCCTATATTTCATGTATCCAACGTTTTGTCCTTAGCAAGAGAGAGCGTTAAATAAACTCAAGTATTTACCCCCGTACTTCGGACATATAACCAGCACAATTTCAGAAGAAGATGTAAGGCGGGAAGTGGCCAAGAAAGAAAAGAGAGTTCGGACGATCTTCTCGATATCCCAGCTCTTCCGACTAGAACGAAGATTTAACGCTCAAAAGTACCTCAGTGCTTCAGAGAGAGCTAGACTTGCATATTCTCTACAGCTCACTGAAACCCAGGTAAGGCCAATTTCTCTCCTATTTTTAGTTTCTCTTTTTTTTCTTTATCTTTAATTTCTCTTTATCTTTAATTTCTCTTTATCTTTAGTTTCCTTTTCTCTTTAATTTCTCTTTATCTTTAGTTTCTCTTTTTTCTTTATCTTTAATTTCTCTTTATCTTTAGTTTTTCTTTATCATTTATCTTTAATTTTTCTTTATCTTTAATTTCTTTATCTTTAGTTTCTCTTTATCTTTAGTTTCTTCTTTATCTTTGGTTTCTGTTTATCTTTAGTTTCTCTTTATCTTTAGTTTCCTTTTCTCTTTAATTTCTCTTTATCTTAAGTTTCTCTTTTTCTTTATCTTTAGTTTCTCTTTCTCTTTAATTTCTCTTTATCTTTAGTTTCTCTATCTCTCTAGTTTCTCTTTTTCTTTACTTTTTCTTTCTTTTTCCTGAGTTTCACTTTCACTTTCTCTTTACTTTTTCTTTCTCTTTTGCTATCGCTTTAATGTTTGCTTTCTTTCGTAACACTTCAATGTTGCCAGGTAAAGATATGGTTCCAAAACCGCCGTGCTAAGTGGAAGAGAGAAATGGCACAGAAGGGAATTGACACAAACCAGCAGACGATCAACATTCCCAGTAAGTTACCGTGTAATTTTATTCGCGATAAAATTTATTCCTAACAGCATTTATAGCTATACGATCGTGTCAGTCATCTTGAGGACCGACAACTTCTGTTGATTAAATTTTACATTAATCATCGTACACTTTCCCACATCCGCTATCCTATATTTTCTTTAAACTGAGTAATATTTTTACATTTTCTTACAACTAACCCATCTGCTCTCTTCAGACAGTCACCTAGACGGGGATCTGTTTGGAGGGTACGGAGTTCCGCTGAGTTCCGGCAACATGATGCCAGGACACGGTATCCATGGTTACCACCACCCCCATCTGCAGCACCCCCTAGCTAACAACGCCTTGGTTAACTACCCTCAGTCTCCCACTCACTTCGGTACGTTCCCTCATATTTCAGTAAATAGAAACCCTTCTTTTCTACCTGAAGTTCTCACTATACCTAGCAAAGTGTACCCCTATCTTTAAAGTCTCTCCCTTACATAACCCCCTATCTGACCGTACCCCTCACTACCCCCTATCTCTGACCCTACCCCTTCCTTCAGGTGCAACTCTACCGACAATGGCTGGTAACGGTCCACTCTACTCCACAGTACCAGGGTTCCCCCAACAGATGGCTCAATGCAGGTCCCAGTACGGTACTGTCCAACGGTCGTCCCTCTCTTGAGCCAGCTGACTGAGGTTGTACGCAGCCCTCTTCTCTCACCTTGTGTGCTCTTCTGATCATTGTCGTGGTGATGATAACAGTGTGATTTGATATCACGCGTTTTTATGGTGACGTCCCGTGATACCATGGTGACGTCATCAGTGTCATGGTGACGTCACGTGATTTCATGGTTACGTCATCAGTGTCATGGTGACGTACTGTGATGTCACGTGGTGTATGATGTGTAAAGAACAAGAAATCTGACGAACAAAAGATCTGGCGCTTTTTGAACTGATTTAGAAGGATGATCAATATGGCGTGAGAAATGTATATATAGTTTTAATAATTTAATTGTCTTTATTAATATTTTAAGATCATTTTAGACAATTGTATTTTATTATCATTAATCATTATCTTTAGTTTCAACATTTAGTTGTTTGCTTTTTCATATTTAACAATCGGAGCCCATAAACTTGGTGAATTTTGCAAACTTAACGTTAAAATTTGCTGATTTTGAAATTAGAATGATAAAAGATCGATTAAATGTTAGCTCTCTTTATTTCACATGAAAAGCTGGAAACTTTAGAGTCTTCATTAAATTTAATTATGTATGACAAATAACAGATAGATACGGACTTGTTTGGGATCTAGAGTGTCTTAAAACTGTAAACATGCCTTGTATTCGTCTCAAATTCACAAATATGACAATTTATTTTTCTTACTTGACCAAAATTTACCTCGAATTTTAACGTGAATGCTGTAGCCCTTGCCCCGTAAAAGGTAGTGAAAGCTTGTCTGGCCTGCAAAATGGTAGCCCGTCTACTTGAAAATAAATTTCTGAAATCGCCTGCGATTGTCTCACGTGTAGCAAGCCTGCGATACATCAAATTGAAGTTATCATAAATCTTTATCTAGTCATAATCTAATTCTGGCACTATTCTGGATTGGAGGGTGGACATCGCAACTATGGATCTATGGGGTGGTCAAGACAGTTGATGACGTTGCTGATGCTCTGCTAAACCTGACGAAGTTTCAGATTAGGTTACATGCTCCCAAAGTCTAGTACACGGCGCGCATCCTCCCGACATTTTATTCTGGGGGATCCGGATATTCGCTCGAATTAGGGTCGGACAAAGTCAGACAAGTGCACACTCTACTTCCACATAACCATGACCAATGACACGATTCAATAAACTTCAAGGGTGTTAAGCTGGTTAAATTCATTTCCTTGTTTCAATAAATTTTGCTGGCGCTTCTGATTTCGGTGTTGCTAACCGCGTAAATCCATGTGCGAGCTAAGCGCGAAATTGATACTTGCTAAACCGTGCCCAGGCCACACCGCGCATTGTCGCGGTGATACCCGACTCTCGCAGTGCAGTCAAAGCTGAACGTTTCGTTAAAACGGTTGCCTTGCGTTGCGGCAGCAGGCCAGGCAACGTCTGACAATAGAACGGTACACGTTGCCGAGATTATATCCGTCTACCGTTCTAGCGAAACGCCCCCGGCCGGGGGGCGTCGCGTGGCCGCGCGCTTCGCGGCAGCAGGGCTAATGCTATGCATGATGCAACGTGTAGCAAGGGCTAAGTACTTCTACTTCTAGCAAACAAAACAATTATTCAAACTCAGCCTCATGACACAAATCGCAATTTACTGTTTTCACATTTCATCCCAGGCCTGCAACCCAACTACGAAATACCAAGCCAAATTGCTAAGCCAGCATAGCCGGAGCCCTGTGGCTCGCGCTGCGCGCGCCCTATTGGGACGCACATGCAACATGGTGTGTGAGCTTTTGCGTCGCGCGTCCGTCCTAATTTGTAATTTCGCGCTAAGCTCGCACAGGTATATACTTGTAGGCTGATAACCTACTGTCGCGGCCATCACGCGCTGTCACGCATTTCTGGCCTGGCGACATGAAATTCTAGACGCGCATCGCCCGTTGAGGATATACGTGTCTAGCAATAGGCCAAACTGCAATCTGACTCCTCACCTAACACCGTGCCTTAACCAGAGCTCTTTTGCGCGCCTAGCAGCCGCTGCGCGCGGTGTAAGCACCTGGTTAGGTGAATTTTGTCTTTGCCTTGCGTTGCGGCCCATTTTCAATTCAAATTAAATTTCAATTGAAAATTATGGGGCGGCAGCTTCGCGCGCGGGGGCTACCGCTTCGCGTCTGAAAACCTTGTCTGACTTTGTCCAATTCTCATTGCTTATCCGACCCTCAGCTGGCCCTCTCTCCGAGAATAAAATGACGGGAGGGTGCAAGCTGCTGTACAAGGTGAATCTAACACCATTTTTGCTTGGACGTTAAAATTTAACTATCGGCTCTTATTGGCCTCCTAACTCACGTGCTCACTTCCAGCAACCCAGTCCCCCGTTCGTAAGCTTCGTTGGCAGCACAGATACTGCTGTAGTTTCCACATCACATTTTGCAAGATCATCATCACCACTTCGTAAGCTTTGTTGGCAGCACAGATAATTGTTGTATGTTCCACATCACATTTTGCAAGCTTTGTTTGCAGATATTGTAGTTGCAAGCTATTGTAGGTTCCACATCACATTTTGCAAAATCGTCATCACCCCCATCAAGTCACTGTGTTTGCACACACATCTGTAGTTCTGGAAAGCGGTGTAAGAGCTGTAAGATTCAGTGCTGGACTCTTGGTCTCTTGGCACCGATCTCTCTTTTCTTCCAGGTGACATTTAAGATTAGCATCCCAGCTGTAGACCGCTTCTCTGTCACCTTTATTTATTTATCGTCCTTCTTCTTCTCCTCCATCCTCTTGGTCATTGTCTCCCGACATCAAAGGTTCTGGGGACCGACTTGTCGATTGGATCTTCTACCTGTCAGAAACTTCCGGCTGACATGTCCTAACAGTGAATGTATCCGACCATCTAGCAACCATTGACCACCCTAAAACTAAGTAACAAGAGTGGTGTGAGATTAGGTGCGACAGAAAGTGAAAGAGCTGGTTTGAACTACAGAAAGTTTAATGCCACAGCACATGCAACATTATTGAGGGTGAACAGTGGAGCGAAGTACACAATGTGACAGATACAAATGATCAATATCAAAAGTTTGCCGAAATTTACATAAAACGTTATGAAAAAGCATATCCACTAGACAGCAGCACCAAAAGATTAAGGAGCAGAGCATAGTAAACATTGCCGCCCATAAAAAATTTACATGTTTTGTAACAAACACTTAGACTCGGCAAAAAAGAAGTATTACAGGATACACAGAGAGAATTCAAACAACAGATAAGTCAACAGGAATGCCAAGTACTCTGGGTCATTTAAGCTGAAAGATGAAATGGGAATATAACTAGTGACAAATCAGACATTGAAGCGAGATTTAATGATCACTTTTCCAACATCGCTAGTAATATTAGGAAAAGGGAAGATCATTGATGGCCATTATACGGCCTATATATGGCTGGTATATGGCCGATATACAGCTATAGGCCATATATCGGCAGGCTATAGGCTGTTTATAGGCCATATATCAGCATGGCCGTATATGAGCCGTGTATGGGCCGGCTATGGGCTGGCTATACACAAATAAACAAGAGCTTTGGGGATACACGAATTCTGCAATACACAAATTAACAAGAGCTTTTACCAGTTTCAGCTTGCTACGGTTGACATGACAGAGAGATATAATTTACTTTAATTTACTTCTCTTCAGTTTTAGGTTTGGCTAGATCAAGCTTACCTTAATGTTGAAATTTGAATGTTCGCTTCGTGTATTGTGTTAATGCAATATCGTCGGATTTGTTGGGGCATATGTTTTATCTGTTTCATATAATTGTATGATTCTTTGGCTGGGGCATTTTGCACAATTAATATGTTTACTATACCTATATTATATTATTTTATTGTTGTAATTTGCTGGTTGTTCATTTGTTTATATGATAACTATATCCTTTGTTTGGCCTTAGATAGGTTGCCCTGACAAAAGAACTGGATTCTTCCAGGTGGCATCCTGTGGCACATTTACTAATTATTGCTTCACTTTACATATTTTAAATTATTAACTTATTACCATTATACTGTATTGTGTCGCAAATTTGATATCCAAATTAAAAAAACTCTACCACTTTTACATAGGTATTGAAGGGGCACCTGCAATTTTCTACAAGCCTCCCCATTGTACCCTCAAACACAATTTCCTGGTCATTTGGTTGTGTGTTTTTGCTGAACCTATATGCAAATTTACCTTTCACCTTGCAACAACCCATTTTTTAATTTCATTGCTCAGGTGAAGGAATGTTTGCAATGATGCGTTAGACGATATAAATGTAATTGCATTCCTTGAGTGGAATAGAGAAGAGAAAATAAAAGCTACAAATCAACCAGCCTTCCTTAGTATTACAAACAAATTTGTAATATGAGGCTGATGAGAATTCTGTTTCTATTCTTTATTGGCCTATGTGCATTAGTTTCAATTATGATAGTTCAGGTAAGGTAAATTGTTAACCGTTTTGTAATTAATACATAGGAATACAGATCAAACTATAATTTAGAAGTTAAAATTATCTACTTATGTGGGTAGAACTAGTGAGTTTGTTATCAGTTTAATAGAAAAATTCACGAGGCATATATTAGTTGGGTGTCTAAAGTACAGCTTTCTTTCTTAATTCAAACAGTTAATGGCGGCAATTGACATAACATATTTATAAATTACATGATGGTAAAAATTAAAAATACCATAAATCTGGTTATCAGTTTTAAACCAGACTAATAGTACCCATGCCTTCTTCAGACCCTCTATTTGCAAGCTGAAGGAGCTGTCCATGAAAACAGATCCTCTGCATTTGCTCAGACTTTCAATAAAATCAGATACTACCTATTTCTACCTCGTACTAAACTGCAACTTTTTATAAGGTCGGTATCGTACAGTTTGCATCTGATGGAGTTTTATTTTTTTTATTGGAAATTCTGCCATCAAGTTTCTGTAGTATATCATAACAATTGTCTGAACACAATATACTTTTAACAATTAGTTATAAGCCCTATCAAATTTCAGAAACTTAAGAAATAGATATAAAGGATCCCCTGTAACGATATCAGAGCCTGATCCTAATAGAGCAGAGCAGATCAGTGATATTATTGCTGAAATGGTTTCTCAGTAAGTTGTAAACTGTTAAGCATTACCACTAGTCTCCTCCTCTTTTTGTGTAATGCAATACCTCACTGTGTCAAGCTGGTCATTCATTTGTATACGATTCGGTATCTTCAGTATCTTACTTAAGATTGTATCTTTAGATGGTGTATTTTGTTGACTAAACATGATTCATTTGCTTTTCTGCTGATAGTTAAACAATGCAGGCTTTGTCTCCATTTTCCCAATCTATTGTATGATATGCAAGAAGGGTGTTTAATTAAACTACCACTTTATGATGAATCATTAAATTGTCCATCAGAAAAGAGTATGTGCAGTATCTAGTTCTGGTGATAACGGCTCCTGGCAAGAAAGACATAAGGAGTTTGATAAGGAATGAAGGTTACTGGGCCTACAACTGGACTGACTCTGAGGGAGTTCCTATCAACTGGAAACATTACTTCGTAGTTGGTGAGCAATAAGTATCGATTTACTATTTAACGTTTTTCTTACTAGCAGCTGACACAGTACAGATTTTGAACTGATTATCTGACAACAATCCAAGTAAAACTGCAGTTCATGTGTTATATTTTCAAGGTCAAAACGAAGACGCGAATGTAAATGCAGCTGTTCTTGAAGAGGCCAAGCAATTTGGGGACATTCTAGTCGGCAACTTCGAGGACTCCTACAAAAATCTTGTATTTAAGAGCTTGTGGCTTATTGAGTGGGCTGTCAATAGGTTTGGCAACTTTTTTATACTCCTTTTCTGCTACCTTTTGAGCCTTGGTCTAGTACTTGAGTACTTGCAGTATTTTTCTTCTCGTTCAGAAGTAATAGCAGTGTATCTTCTTTCTAGAATTAGAAAGTTGCTGAAAGTTAACAAGAAAAAATCCCAGGTACGATTTCGATACAATGGTAAAGTGTGACGACGACACCATTATAAACATGTCAAAGTATCACGAGTTAATGAAACAGCAGGACCTCTCTGTCCCATTTTTCGGAGGGGTCAGATTTGGGGGCATGCCTGTATTTCGTCATGGCAGGTATTTTTCTTACTTTTCTACTTTAGGTTTGAGACTTGTCTGTATTTCGTCATGGCAGGTATTTTTCTTACTTTTCTACTTTAGGTTTGAGACTTGTCTGTATTTCGTCATGGCAGGTTTTCTTCCTACTCCATATATAGTTTATAGTATCTAAGCTTTACTTAGTTGACTTGCACAATTTGAAGTGTATTTTCCTCCCTGTCTACACAACAAATGTTAATTAGATTATCTGAAATGTGCCCCAACTACGATATGTGTGAAGTTTTCTCTCACAATTTTGTAAGTAGAAACCTCAGGAAAAACATGATAACGGATTAACGGAGTAGCTGCTACTTGTTATCGTTTTAATCTAGTTGTTAATTCCAGGTTGTTAACGGGACTTCTGTAACTAAGATAGATTACCGTAAACCAAATTTGTCTCACCCCAACCTCCCTGTCTAGATACGAAGTTAAGCCTGAAGAGTGGGCTCCAGATAAGTTTTCACCTTACTGTTCGGGCGGTGGTTACACTCTCAATCCACAAGCTATACATGTGAGTGGTTTACATGACACTCCAGACTTGTGTTATCATTGTGTTATCAGGTCATGTGTTATCATTATGTTATCACAACCTGTATTATCATCATGTTATCACGACTTGTTTATCATTATGTTATCACGACTTGTTTATCATTATGTTATCACGACTTGTTTTATCATTATGTTATCACGACTTGTTTTATCATTGTGTTATCACGACTTGTCTTATCATTGTGTTATCAGGACTTTTGTTATCTATTCATTATGTTATCACGACTTGTGTAAAAAAGTTTGTTTCTGACAGGACGACAGAATTTTTAGGAAGGAGTCGAGAATCTTCCGTCACGTGATTGTGTTACACGAAATTGATTGGTCGTTACTGGCTTCTCATTGGTAAATCACCGTCACTTGATAGAGAAATTTCCGACTCCTTTGCAAGAATTCTGACGCCCGTTGTCCTGAAATTCTAAAATTTACAAGGCGCACCGTGCTAGTTATATCTGTAGTACCGTATTGTTGATATCGAGGGGGGTGTTTAACACGTCTCCTACACGTACTGCCTCATAGAGCGGTGTGCTGATTAGTTTGTCTTTGTAATGTTCTACACCGACATGTGTGTAACACACAGCAGTTCCATGTGTAATATCACACTCGATCCATGTGTGATATCACACTCGATCCATGTGTAATATCACACTCGATCCATGTGTGATATCACACTCGATCCATGTGTGATATCACACTCGATCCATGTGTGATATCACACTTGATCCATTTAGAACTGGGTTCATGTTATGTCAGACATTGCCGTATCACTGGCGTGATATAGCAATGTTATCTATCGATGCCTTAGTCGTATTGTTAATGTATATGTAACTAGCAGGCATACAGGCACATAGGCAAGTAGGCCAATATGCAAATTTAGATTATAATCATTTTATATCAAATTTCTCGTTTGAATACAAGTGTGCATCAGATTCTGCGCTACATCTCATTTTGCACACTTACTTTATTTAATCAGCCTCGTACTAAGTAATATGTACTTTTCAATGCTATGACACCTGTTCACTAGTGAAGCCTATCTTCACTCATCACGAGTATTATCAGTATTTATGGCAGCAAAGATCTTTTCTTTCTGTTTTTCAAATATTGACTGTATCAGCTTGCTCTGTGTCCCGATAAAGCCCGCATCGGACACATCAGAATTGTCCTTGTTAGATATCACCCGAGCCGAACCAGGCCATTTGTTTATCGCGGTGGTGATGGAATCATGAAATTCGCAGTTTCCCACGACAAATCGCGATATTTATTTTGATTTTTGGAATTTGACCAAACGTTACAAAATTTGACAAAACGTTACAAAATTTGACCGTACGTTATAAAATTTGACCAAATTATGTTACAAAATTTGACCAAACGTTTCAAAATTTGACCGCATGTTACGAAATTTGACCAAAAGCTTCAAAATTTGACCAAACGTTATAAAATTTGACCGAATGTTACAAAATTTGACCAAACGTTACAAAATTTGACCAAATTATGTTATAAAATTTGACCAAATGTTACAAAATTTGACCAAATTATGTTATAAAATTTGACCAAACGTTTCAAAATTTGACCGCATGTTACGAAATTTGACCGAATGTTACAAAATTTGACCAAATGTTACAAAATATGACCAACCGTTACAAAATATGACCAAATGTTACAAAATTTGACCATATGTTATTTATAGTTGAGGCCCGAGTATCGGATAATCAGCTTTCACGAAGCATCAATCTAAACATCTCAATCTGATGCCATACTTTATGTTTATTTATTGTCTGTCTTGTTGGTAAGCAATCTTGCTCGAGTGGATCTAAACATGACACCGCTAGAAGGAGTTGTATAGCTCGTCACAACACACAGATCATGTAATGATTAAATCTGTCTAAATCTGTCTAAATCTGTAATGAGTGTCTTGTAAGTATCATAAGTACGATAAAACTCGACAGAAAGTTTATGTTTTTTGAGATTTGCAACTATGGCCGTGAAACTGTCACGAAATTCGCTAATTTTCCCGCGAATTGTAGCAAAATTTTCCACGACAAACAAATGGCCCTGAGCCAAACTCTGCGATAATGGGACAAATGCATGGTTTCGCTTATTTTTAAGTCCAGAAAATTTAGTTACGATAAAAAGTTTATTAACCATTGAAACGTTAGTGTGTTAGGTTAGTTTCTTTAAACATAGATACACAATATTCTACAAACTATTTTCTAATTATAGAACATAGTTAAATAATATTCTACAAACTATTTTCTAATTATAGAACATAGTTCAATAATATTCTACAATATTTTCTAATTATAGAACATAATTAAATAATATTCTACAAAATATTATCTAATTATAGAACATAGTTATATAACATTCTACAAAATATTTTCTAGTTATAGAACATAGTTACATCATATTCTAGAAACTATTTTCTAGTTATAGAACATAGTTAAATAACATTCTTAAAATATTTTCTAATTGTAGAACATAGTTAAATAATATTCTACAAGATATTTTCTAATTCCTGTACTTTTCAGAAATTTTTAGACGTCCATTACTCGGGAGTACAGCCAGTGTTTTTAGTTGAAGACGCCTTCATGGGCACACTTGCTTACCACGCTCAGGTATGTTACTTAGCCTACTTGCTCTCTACTCTCTAGAATACCTTCGTCTTAAGGAATGGAGCTTACTACATAATATTGCATTGCTGAAGCCGTGACCTTTGGGCATGGCTGAACATGTATATCATGAGAATATGATCATGAGAGGTATATTACAGCAAACTTCCATTTAAGAAACTTTTATGTGACATATATATCATGTACTGTTTTGTAGATTCGCTAAGATTTAACACAGTAACATGAAGCAGCATTCACTCCATAAAACCCAATTTTTGTAATTATCAGTGTTTAATCCAGTAGTAATCTGATAAAATTACAAATTGTTATTGGTTCTAGAGTTTCTTTTTTGAATTAAATGATAACTTTGTTTTTGCTTTAAGATTCCTTTGTATTTTGCTTCCGCCATAAACTATTTAAAATCAATATTCATTGACGCAGTAAAACATCTTTATTTCAAATACAAATGTTTCCGTCTAAAAATATAAAAACTCGATATCGATTGTATGATGGACTCTCTAGGAGTCCTAGAGTCTAGACTCTCCGGGACTCACGTTCTTATATCAGATCAGCAGGAAAGCAGGAATATATATAATAAAGGTATCGATTTACAATTTTTGCACAAATCTAAAAAATGTATTTTCTGCTGTAGCCTTGGATTAAGCTTTCTGTTTGTTCTTGGACAAAGTATCTGAGTTAATTGTAATGTGACATGGACTATTGTAACAGCAGTTTTTGTAGATAGAATGGACGTATGAATTCATGAGGATGGGGTCGTATCTGGCTTTTTATTGGCAATAAAAACATTTCCGACTGCTTTCCCCAAAAATTCGGACGTCCTCTGGAACGGCAAAATGACTGAATATCAGATATTAAAGGCTAAAATACTTCTAGAGCTGTGAAAATATTCTACTTGGTTCATGCAAGATAATTCAACATGCTCTCTTACTAAGTTAGTGCTTGCAGTCAGTGCAGGCTGATTTATTGTGAAATATAAAGTAAGTGAAAATTGTGTGTCATCGTATGAATCTAGGAGTGTAAACTTACCAAATATAGGAGTGTAAACTTATCGAATATAGGAATGTAAACTTACCAAATATAGGAGTGTAAACTTACCAAATCTAGGAGTGTAAACTTACCAAATATAGGAGTGTAAACTTACCAAATCTAGGAGTGTAAACTTACCGAATCTAGGAGTGTAAACTTACCGAATATAGGAGTGTAAACTTACCAAATCTAGGAGTGTAAACTTACCAAATATAGGAGTGTAAACTTACCAAATATAGGAGTGTAAACTTACCAAATCTAGGAGTGTAAACTTACCAAATATAGGATTAGTATTAGATGAACTAGTTACGTAAGACGAAGTACTCCAACTCCACCAAGTCGAACTCGAACTGCTGGTTTCAGGAGGCAAAGTTGCTCGTTCTAAAAAATTTAATGTGTGTGAATGATGATGGAGCGGGGTTGGGACAACGATATCTTATCAACGACTTAATTAGGTTTCTTCCCTTTAACTTGACTTTTAAACTTTATCTTACCTGGATTAGCCATGTGAATGAGGAACACTGATATGTATGCTGTAAAAGTCATGTCTTGACCATCTTTTGTTTTTAGTTTAATATCAGATCAATGTATCAAAGTAGCAATGTAGCAAATAAGCAATGTAGCAATTTAGCAATGATAACTTTATTTTAGCGGCAAACTTTTCAATAAAACACTAGATTTAACTGGTTCTTGCATTTACAGCTAAAACAGACTAAAAAAGTAAATTAAATGCTTCCCAAAGTTTCTTAACAAAATTTAGTCTGACACGAGACACCTGTCCTCCAATAACACTTCTGGGATCTAAAGAGAGTTGGAGACATTACCTGATGATGAATAGCCAGCCGCATGGGGAAGAGGCTGATATAATATAGACTGATATAATATACTGTAACGTATTGGCTTCTAATCTAGGTCTATCCCTCTTGTCATTCTTCAGAAATCAGCGTTCTTCGTTGGAGTGTGACATTGTGAATGTAACGCACATAGTGAATGTAACGCACATAGTGAATGTAACGCACATAGTGAATGTAACGCACATAGTGAATGTAACGCACATAGTAATGACGACACATAGTAA
>JH152864.1:34001-49922 GCA_000226015.1 Mnemiopsis leidyi | reverse complement strand
AGACACTGAAACTTCCAGCCAAACTAAAGCGAAAAATAGACGTTATAGTAAAAATATTTTAACTGCACGGGCACCGTCAAAATAATGTAAGTGTGTTGTTTTTAAAAGCTAAAATTTCACGTACGGCGAGTTTTAAGTTTTCTCAACCGTAAACCAGTACATATCTACAGCCGCCGGTATCGGCACATAAGTTAAAATAAGATTGTTTTACGGCTAATACTTTCACTGTAGCCGCCGTGGAATTCCATAAGCGGTATTTGCGGCAGAAATCATAACTACAGTATATCTCAATCTCCTTCTAGCATTAGCAGAGGGCAGATTAAAGAACCTTCTTTGACTTTTGAATTGGAGAGATGGAAATCTAGCGTCCGCCTGAGACCTAACTAAGCGGGCGCAATTCTTGTTCAATTAAGATAACTTCGTTTCATTGCCTCCACGAACGACACAATGAGAGTGTAACTGTCCAAGATAACTTCGTACCTCAGTAAAAAACACGGGTTGAATTATTTTATTTGAGTATTGAACAGGTAGTTTAAGTTTTAAGTTTAATGATTGGTCTGTTACTTATTAGCCGCATGATAAATCAGTTTAAGTTTAATAGTTCTTCTCGGCTTAGCAGGTGGACAAAGAAGACATGGATTACTGGTTGATTCATTTCTCTGTAACAACAGCTTCATCGGAACACTCCAATTATTTGTATAATAGTAGTGTTGAAAGTATTAATACTTTCAACACTACTATTATACAAGATACGGGAAAAAATTGACATAGCAGCTGGCATTACAATTGGTACTCCTTGTTTCTGTTGGGTAGATAGTGAGTAGAGATATAAAGGTTGATCTCGAAGATAGTATAAATCTACACAATATATAACTATAAGTAATACTAATAACTAATATTAATAAGTGATACGGGAACTATAGGACATTGTTGCACAAAATTAGGAAAAGACTTGCCTTTTTATTCTAAAGCGTAATTTGTGTTTTATTAATATTTGGAAGCCACCTTCAACATTTCGAGGCCCTGGCTAATCACGATACGTGTTATGTGAACGACCCTCGGCCTCATTATCTTACACCTTTCTTTTCAAACATTCTTTTGCCTATCGTAGTCCTAAATCACTTTAATGTCATGTCTACAATATTTTCAGATTACTTTAAAGGGGCGGCGATGACATGAGGTTTAACGGGCGATGCGCGTCTAGAAGTAAAGTTTTAGAATTTCTTCGAAATTGATCGCCAGGTCAGAAATACGACAGTAGGTTATCTATCCTACAACAAGAGGTTTGCTCGAGTTTCTTAAGAATTTTCACATCATTGAAGAACATTGTGCGGATTGGACGATAAAGACTCAAAAAAGAATACTTTAACTTTACAGATGCATGAATGCAGCAGGAGAACTGATTTTTAATTAAGTGAATTGAAATATAATTCCTTAGTTGACCTAAATGTTCGGTTTTTTCATATAGGGGTTTAATATCTTTCATTTCAATCATTTTTCTTCAGCTTAGTTCCATTGAATCAACGATATACTTTTACATGCTAAATGGATGAAATTGGCTGTTTATAAATCACTCAAAAACAATGGTAGTGATAATCGATTATACTTCAAAAATTAATTGTGGTGAATTATTAATTTTAAATTGATCAATTAATATTTAGTGTCGTTTAAACTTGACTAATTGTATAAAATCTCTTCGAAAGTTCCTATTATCATTCTATTCTAATTCAAATTAAACTTGTTGAAAGTTTTATCACGAAAGTGTATTTATTGTTGAATTAGAACCAAGAGACTTCTTACATTTATTTTCAGAAATATTTCATTCTGAAATAAGTCATTTAGTCACAAAACTTTTATGCAATGAAAAATACTGCTTGGAAAAAATGAAAACTGAAAGAAACTCAAATTGAACTGAAATTTAACCCTCATGAAATAGCAGCCCTACATAAAAACCACCAACCTATGTGACCTATGTTGAGATAATTCGTCAATTGATTTGACAGATAGCTAGACCGAGATGTGTTTAAGGATAAGAGTTATATGAACTTGACATTACAGATAGAAATTGTAACGTTATCATTCTAACGTTATCATTCTAACGTCATCATTCTAACGTCATCATTCTGACGTTATTATACCACCGTCGTTATTCTAACTTTATCATTCTAACGTTATTATTCAAAGTTATTATTCTAACATTATCATCCTCACGTTATCATTTTAACGTTATCATTCTAACGTTATCATTCAAAGTTATTATTCTAACGTTATCATTCTAACGTCATCATTCTGACGTTATTATACCACCGTCGTCATTCTAACTTTATCATTCTTACGTTATAATTCTCATGTTATCATTCTAACGTTATCATTCTAACGTTATTATTCTAACGCTATCATTCTGACGTTATTATACCACCGTCGTCAATCTAACTTTATCATTCTAACGTTATCATTCTAACGTTATCATTCAAAGTTATTATTCTAACATTATCATTCTAACGTTATCATTCTAACGTTATCATTCTAACGTTATCATTCTAACGTTATCATTCTAACGTTATTATTCTAACGTTATCATTCTAACGTTATTATTCTTACGTTATTATTTCAACGTTATTATTCTAACGTTAGAATGATAACTTTAGAATGATAACGTTATCATTCTAACGTTAACATTCTAACGTTATCATTCTAACGTTATCATTCTAACATTATAATTCTAACGTTGTTATTCTAACGTTATCATTCTAACGTTATCATTCTAACGTTATCATTCTAACGTCATCATTCTAACGTTATCATTCTAACGTTATCATTCTAACGTTATTATTCAAACGTTATCAGTCTAACGTTATCATTCTAACTTAATCATTCTAACGTTATCATTTTAGATTTATCATTCTAACATTATCATTCTCACGTTATCATTCTAACGTTATCATTCTAACTTTATCATTCTAGCGTTATCATTCTAACATTATCATTCTAACGGTATCATTTTAACGTTATCATTCTTATTTTATCATTCTAACGTTATCATTCTAACATTATCACTTTAACATTATTATTTTAACGCTGTCTTTTTGGTGCTTGTAGGTTAACAGCCAACTATTACCTCCATACGCACATATATAGAATTTACCAAAAAACAAATAATGGTTGCTCCCTTTGACCGAGGAGAGTCTCTTGGCTCTTCCCTCTTAAGATATAGTGATATTCCGATTTAGCCCGGGGTAGCAATTAACAATCACTCCGTCAACTTTCTCTCGATCGGAATATCACATTATTTTTAGAGAGAACAGCCAAGAGACTCTCCCCGGTCAAAGGGAGCAACCAATTTATTGGTTTTTGGTAATTTATACTATTAACGACTTTTTGTTGATTTCAATAATTTGAGGCCGATTTGACTTATCTATTTTCAATGTTCGATGATTTTACTTTTTGACATTATCTTGATTTTGAATTTTCCAATAGTTTCTATTAGGGAATATGTCCGACATAACATTTGCAATTTGACTAAACTTAATCGTAACAATGCAGGCTGCAAGTAGAACAACGAGTGTTACCGCTGACCATCATCTTGCAAGCGGCACTACGAGATCCCCGACGAACAATACTATTACCCAATCTCACTTCGACATATCAGATACCTTGGTAAATGGTACGGGTTAGACGAGCTTGTTTATCAGTAATTGTGTGGGTTTACTGGAGCTCATCTGTCTGAAGCCCTCATTATCTACTCTGCCTAACACACTTCTCTCCATGGACCAACGACTTTGCAACTTTCCATCACTAACGCCGGTTACAAAGATACCTAACGACAAAATCCTTATCTGCTGGCCCTCCACCCCGTTTTTCCCAACTACCCGAGTAGTTTCTATAGTTACAAAGAGGGGTATTGATAGGTACACCAGGTGCCGGGGACTGCAACTGTACCAAGGATCTGCTTAGTTCCCCTCCTGACGAATGTGCGGCTACTGTCGCTTATATCGCTCAGCTGGAAGTTTGTCATTTAGTTCTGATCGGGTAAGGTTGGGGTGTCCGCCCAACCTTCTATTGAGGTGAAGTTGGGGTGTTCGCCCAACCTTCTACTGAGGTGAGGTTGGGGTGTCCGCCCAACCTTCTAGTTCTACTGAGGTGAGGTTGGGGTGTCCGCCCAACCTTCTACTGAGGTGAGGTTGGGGTGTCCGCCCAACCTTCTACTGAGGTGAGGTTGGGGTGTCCGCCCAACCTTCTACTGAGGTGAGGTTGGGGTGTCCACCAAACCTCCTTACTGAGGTGAAGTTTGGAGGAATATTTTAAGATCATATCGTTTTCCACATTCACGGTGACCCACTGACTCTGTAAACATAGCAACAAAATTGATATCTTCCCTATTTTACTGAAGGATTTTTCTGAACTTTTTCTGAAAGGTTTTACAACGTTCATTCTCTAAGTCCTGGATTAGAATAGATAACCCCCTGCGGTTTGGTGTCTACATCAGATTGAACAACTCAAAATATTTCCCCCCCCGCTTATAGGCTCCTTGTGTACTTAAGTGGGTAAAGCAAGAAAATGTGGTTTTTGGAGAGAAGTTTCTAACGGCAAAACCACATAATCTGAAGAGTCCCTAATTTATACTGAGCGGTTTACTTTTAGATATTTCCTTCTTTTAATAGATGCGGGACAACTGCAAATATTTATACCAGATAAGTGCTTCAAGTTGATATTTTACAGCACTAACATTCGTTGTTTGCTTCGTTTGAAAGGCAATCTTTTGTCAAACTTCTTACAGTCACGAATATCATGAATAAAATTAACATGACATTAAAAGTAAGTTTTTGGTTTACTCCCCTCCGACTGTGAACGACTATATTTTACGTAAATTTGAGACTACAATTTCCAAAAAAACTAAAATTTTTGAGTAGACAACCAATTTTAAATACAGTTTTAAGCTTTTTTAAAGTTCATTTTGTTATAGATTTTGCTTATGATTCGGTCACAATTGTGATATTTGTTGCTACCACACATTTTAATATCAGGATCAGGAAGATTGTATGTACCCTGAATTTTTGTCTCGATACAAACAAACAGCAGCGCTAGAAATAGTATTCTATCCATGAGAAATTAAACTGTCGCACACAATTGAACACCGAATTTTCCAGTCAGTCGCAGTACCCGGCTGTATTCCTGTCTCGATCTCATAAGATGAACCAATTGTTATGTTGAGGCGTTTCGTGAAAGTTTCCCACAAAATCTGACCCAGCCAGGCAGAGAAAATGAGGAGGATTGTTTGGGAAATAAATTGCATTGTATGATTTAGTCGGTGAAAGAACGTATATATCATTCATTGAACAATCGCAGCGTGTCGCAATCTTATTGATGGTTAATCATTGCCCAACAAATCAGCGTTAATGGTCGAGCTAGCTTAAGACAACATTTCACCAGGCTTACTATAAGTCCCAGTCTGGGCCGTATTGCAAGTCTATATGTAATGTCACATTATTCATTCAAAGTTTTTGTTAAGTTCGGCAGTTTGTATATTTGCTTAACAAGAATTTCATGCGTCTATAAAAGTAAAGCCCTGAGTATATCTGACAATTAGAGTGCATATGACCAAAATTATATTAAGCAGGGAAATGAAGCGCGCGAAGCAACCTGAATAAATTCCGGAAGAGGCAGTAATTTAAAGCCAACTTATTCAATTTAAGGGTTTAGTTCGTTGTACGGCAATCACTGAAGTGGGTAGGCCCAGGATGTGTTTTGTGGTCAATTTGCCGCAAACTCCCTGAAATGCTTGTTCGCAGGGACGCCCTCGTTCTACTCTATATTACAATGAAAAACTGGAGTTCCTCCTGTCTCACATTGTATGAGGGTATTGCTCTATGTTCTTGATCTTATGGACCAACATCCCCAGGAAATCAATACACCATTCATTCGCAGGATTTGCGGCTTTTAACAATGCAATTCTTACGAACAATGGACAGCCTTTTTCCTTGATTTTAGAGCAAAATTGTCGATAGATGCGTGAAAGCTTTGTACGGTCCGTTACCTTTGTAAAGTGGGTGCAATTAATGCAGTCGTTGTCATCCTCGATAAAGGAATACTTTGTAAAGGTATTTCTCGCTAAATGAGAGAACGAGAGGTTATTGAAATTTACAATCTTTTGGACATTTTAAAAGAAAAAAATAAAATTTTGATCGTTAGATCCTGATAATACACTGCTAAGTTGATTTACGACAAAAATAATCGGTTGCTCACAAATTAAGTGAGTGCTGATCGTTTAGTTCGTCCGATAAGCACCATTTGAATCCAATAATTACAGCTCAGATATTACCTTAAGCAAATCTAGTGAACCATTTTAAAAAGTTCCTGTCCAATAAGCGCTCCTCATAAACGAACGGACAACTAGAATTATCATCATTGCTTTGCTTAAAATGATTGGACGGCCAAGGCGTGAGCGGGCAATAAGATAAAATGACTAGATTCTGCGTCATTAGCTCCAATTATCGGCAATTATCAGTTAGTTAATGACGCCTGGAGGTTAATTGATTGATCTAACTTGAAACATTTTAAAGCTGGCCTCGTTAGACGGGCCACTAATTGCGTTACAAATAGTCAAGAGGGCGCCGTGTCACTTCAAAACTCTCGCAGTAGTGCTGAGTTACTGACAGACACGTTATTATTTGTCTCAATTTTGAAGTCTAGTGGGGTCAAGTTATTATTTGTCTCAATTTCGGGGTCTACTAGTGGGATCAAGTTATTATTCGTCTCAATTTTGTAGTCTTGTGGAGGCACGTTTATATTTGTCTCAATTTTGTAGTCTAGTGGAGGCATGCGTTTAAATTATTCGTCTCAATTTTGCAGTTTAGTGGAGGCACGTTATTATTTGTCTCAATTTTACAGTTTACTGGAGGCAAGTTATCATTTGTCTCAATTTCGGGGTCTGCTAGTGGGATCAAGTTATTATTCGTCTCAATCAGTCGCAAAATGCACCACCCTGAAATATCGTAAAAACGTAATTGGCCGCGTGATCAGTGAGAGATGTTAAATCGAGAAGAGATTAAAAAATTTAATTCAATATCTGTTGACTAGTCGAGACCAGACAAACACGAGCATTTCATCTTGTTCTTTAATCTAAACTTAAAGTTATAACAATATTCTAACTAACATCAAGATTTGTAAATAAGGAATCCAGTCTCGCACTGCACTGGTATATCACTAATTATATGAATGATGTCAGGGACATAAACCCTAATTCCCACGCTCAAGCGTTAACACAAGTGAGAGAACGACGCTGCTAAGACGTTAATGGCATTGAAAACACTGGCAGTTGCAGGCTGCCTGCGTTTGAGTGCAGTTCAGACACTTGGGTTTGGTCCAAAACTCTAAAACTTACATAAGTTGTATATCCGTCTTAAACACTCGTTATCTACTAATTTATGCAAATAAGTTGTTCTAGATACATTTAATTTGGGAGTCTAAACTTTCTTGATACACCAACTTTCCAGTACGCCAAGTATGTGGGTCACATAGTGTTGCCTAATTACGTATCACGACGCTGCCCGGTAACTGAGTAACTACGTTGTTACTAAGTAACTACTCGGTTTCTAAGTAACTACTCGGTTTCTCAGTAACTTCACGGTTACTAAGTAACTTCCCGGTTACTAAGATTTGTGATTTTATGTTTAAAGTTGATTCCGCTGATCTCAATTACTGACATGACGGTCATTGGTTATTTTAAGTAAGTCAGTAATTATTTATCACATTTCTGATGAGCATCAAGCCAATTTTGGTTCTATTTGTCTGAAATAATGTTCCTTGATGACTTAATCATAAACTAAGTGAATTCGAAAAAGATACGTCTTAAGTTCGACTTAGGCGTGACAAAACAGTGTGTTGTATCTCGTAACAGAGAGCTGGGAATTGTTTCAACTGTTACCACCGGAATTTTCCTCCCTGATTCTGTTTTGTCAGTCTGAATGCTTGTCTCCTATGTTGACAATAAAACAAAGAAAAATGATTTCTTTGGAGCTCTGCAAATTAATTCTACTCAGCTGACCCGGCGAATGCTCCAGATACAACACTCTGACTAACTCGGGGAGATGAACTTTTCTAAGCTCGCTCCAAGCACATGCCGTAATGAAATTAATCCCAAGCAATGTGATCTAGCTTGTTTTGCAACTCGTCACATTTATCTCTCGAGGTACAGTTTTAATCACCATGTTTTGATCAGGGCCAGCTTGAGAGCCTGGCAGGCCTCGAGTTTAGAGCCGGGCTTTGTCACGTGACCTGGCCGGGCTATGTCACGTGATTTGGCCGGGCCAGATGACGAAATGAGAGCCTGGTAGTGCTACTACTCGTGTTTAGTTTTAAGTTCTGGGCCGTGGCACCTTGGCTGTAAAGTTAATCTCCCAACTAGATAATAAATTTCGATCATGTTCGGCATTGTGCCAGTACTCAGACAACATTTCATGTTTCAGAAGGTTTGGAAAATGCATCACGAGGACAGAGGTTAGACTAAGTAAAATTGGAGATTTGTAACAACTAATTATCTTTTAAAATCGATTATCATGAGAGCTTGCGCTTGCTATTATTTGTCTGACTTTGTCCGACCCTCATTCGAAGCAAGAATAAAATGTCGGGTTAGGATGCGCGCTGCCGTACAATTGCTATCATGGCAAATTTTGATTATTTTTTGGCGTCTTTCATAACAGTTCAAGTGTAGTGACAACTCGACAACTAAGTGATACTCATAGCTTAAAAACCTTCTTCTAGGATATTTAGGCAAAAGGGTCATATAGTTTGGTGAGTGGATCCATTGGCGCCAATGGCGCCAATTGCCCCACTCACCAAACTATATGACCCTTTTGCCGATCTTTAACAGTACCACCCTTACGTAGCTTGGTCCGTTAACTGGCGGCGATGTTGTCCGTACAATCTCACCCTCAAGGAGGACTCACATCAGAACCGGTTATAGAACTTCCCACAAAAATTACATTTTATGAGGGCGAGCTGGACAAATTAGTAGAATCAGGGCAATGCAACCACTCTAGCCGGCACAATACGATAAGCATTACAGAGCTATAATAGAAGAACGTATTAGGAAATGATAACGATAGCATTATCACTAATTACTTCATCGCAATTCACAGTAATTAATTCTTTAGTAAGAAGGTAATGCGGGCGGGGTTGCCCACACTTTAGAAGGGTTATATTGACCTTCCTGCACCAGCCCAATCAGTGACGGGTAGATTTTGTCTCCTGCACGTCAGTTTCTCATCACCTGTTTATCAGCAGCTGTGCGACCCCTCCTTGTAGGACTAGGAGTATGTGTTGCTTGTTTGAGGTGGACACTTTCAATATAATTATTTGTGACAATATTGGCGATATACTGGGCGAACTATCTAACTCTAAGTACAAGGCAGCTGTGACAATAGGCAAGGAGTACCGAGAGGATACTTCATCAAATACTTACTTAGCAACTAGACCTTGTTACTTAATAACTAGACCTGGTTGCTAAGCAAATATAATTGGTTACTTAGTAACAAGACCTGGTTACTTAGAAACTATACCTAGTTACTTAGTATCTAGACCTGGTTACTTATAGTAACTAGACCTGGTTACCTAGCAATTATACCGGGTTTCTTAGTAACTAAACCTGGTTACTTAGCAACTATACCCGATTACTTAGTAACTAGACCTGGTTGCTTAGCAACTAGATCTGGTTATTAATTAACTGTAGCTGGTTACTAAATAACTAGACCTGGTTACTTAGCAACTAGACCTGGTACCTACTACCTAGCAACTAGACCTGGTAACTTAGCAACTAGACTTGGTAACTTAGCAACTAATAACCAAGTTACTTAGCAATTAGACCTAGTTACTTAACAACTTGACCTGGTTACTTACTACTTAGCTACTAGACATGATTTCTAAGTAACTAAACCTGATTACTTTGCAACTAGAACTGGTAACTTAGTAGCTAGACTTGGTTGTTTAGTAACAAGACCTGGTTACTTAGCAACCAAACCTGGTAACTTAGTAACTATACCTGGTTACTTCATAACCAGACCTGGTTACTACGTAACCAGACCTGGTTACTACGTAACTACACCTCGTAACTTTTTAACTTGACCTGGTTGCTTAGCTACAAGACCTAGTTTTCAGAAACTAAACCTGGTTACTTAGCATACTTAGCAACTAGAACTGGTAACCTAGCAACTAGAACTGGTTACTAAGCAACTAGACCTGCCTACTTAGTAACTATGCTTGGTAGTGAATAAGGGGTTCTAGTTAATGAGGGGGGAAGGATGGTAGTGAATAAGGGGGTGGGGGGTGGGGGGAGGTAGTGAATAACTATTCACCCCTCCAAGTCCAGCTAACCCACACACCACAAAGTCTGGAATCTTATTCAACATGTAGTAAAATAATGCATGGCCACTCCCAAGGATAAACTTTACTCTTCCATCCCCGCTCATTAGTGTATTCAATTAAAGTCAAATTTCGTTAGAAAGCCTTGCTTAAAGGATCAGTAGCGAATAGAAAAACTGTGGCACAGGGTATAAGGTACTATTTTTTACCAGATTTTAGTGCATTTTTTATTAAACTTTTACATGGCTGATTTAGAAATATTTATTGTACTTATTAATGTAAAGAAGGGCTAGTAACCATGTGCGGTCAGGTTGTCGTTGAGGGAGGATTTCTTCAGATGCCAACCTAAATTCTTGTCTCGAGCCTAAAATAATAGGTCTAAAAGAGATGCATTGTGTTCAGATTAAATGATTAATGACCTTGAAGCAGAAATATATTGTGCAACAAAGAGATATTCTTATCATTTCACGTAAACCTTTTTTCGGAACACATTAGCCAAGGAAATTACAGCTATTGTAGGCAAATCAATCGTATCTCTTTTGGTTCATAGAAAAGAAGATCAGTTCCTTGAAAATTAGATCAGCTGGCCAATGGGCAGGCTTGGTCCTTTGTCCTTTGTTTCAAGGAAATTAATTACCAGAGATCAAACAAGACTTTCATTTCTGCTTTCAGAAGATACTTGTCACTTTTGTTTGTCGCGGTGATATCCGACTCTCGCAGCTCAGAGCTGAACGATAGACGGCTATAATCTCGTCAAACTTTTGTTTGTAGAAATCCGACTTGTTACAGACAGGCGGCAGAAAAGAGTGCATCTTCTATCGCACTTACTATCAGTATATTGTAAGTATATCTTCTACAGAACATTGACACATTGTTCCAGCTCTTCGTTCGGAATTGAGTTGTCACTTAAAAAATCCCGTGAGAAATCTCAGTCGTTGGGCGTTCTTCTATCTTTCTCCTATTTTATGTTGAGGCAGGAGCAACAAATGCCATCTTCTAACTTCGACAAAATCGATACATCTAAAGGTTTTTGTTTTTGAAACTTTACTTGCCGGCAATTTAAATTTATCGAGCAAACCAATCCAGGGCGCTCCAAGTCATATTCTAACTAGAATTTCATCATATTTATATGTCATTATTTGGGAGTAACCAGGGAGTTAAATAAGCTAACTGGAGCTAAATTGATTTCCTAAATTTCTTAATGGCCATGCCAAACAAGAGAGATTCAGCAATGACATCCGAAAAATACGATGAATCAAGAGAAATGAATGATGATCTCTTAATCAGGAAGATTAGGCTCCAAGCACGGCTCGACACAATGAGGTCGTCTAGGAAGTTATTTTTAACTCTTATCTTTATCTAGGGAGTTATCTTTAACTAGCGATGATTTCCGCAATTGTGCCTGTATATCAGGTATATCAGGACATTGACCGAGCTTTGACCGGTTTAAGTTGAAGGTCCGGTCCTTCATTTGTTGTCTTTAAATCAGAATTTACGATGGTCTCAGAAGATATTCTGAATATTATAATATCCAACATTGGTGAAACCCGGAACTTGTAGTTGCTGCATCTCATAGCAACTACCGGCCACATGCAGAATATTCCAATATGGAGCGTTGTTGCGAGCTCATAGCAACTACCGGCCACATGCAGAATATTCCAATATGGAGCATTGCTGCGAGCTTGCCGAAACCAGGAACTTGTAGTTCCAGCATCCCTGCAGTACTCCACACTCGCATACATCAGTACTAGAAACATCACGTCTCTTTTCCACCACAGCAGATTCAAGGTAGTGTCGGCCATGCCGGCTAGCTCACGTGTTTCTAAGTACTGCTAGTTCAGTATCACGTGATCAACCACGTGACCTGTGGTTTACACCTCTCTCTCCTAACTTATCTTCCTCTTACCGACCAGGCTTCGCTTCCTGGTACTAAACCTGCCCTAATCTACAGCGACTAATTGTTCCACATTCTTCCCCACGATTCGTCCACGAAAATCGGCCTGCTAATTGTCCCCGTCCAAGATGAGAGTTCCCGGCCAGGCTGTCAGGAATTACTTGACATTATCTGGAGATGATTGCAGAGCTCTGATCGGAGATATCATTTGTTCGATCTAATTCCCTTAATGCCCCCGTCATCTTTAGTCGGTTAATGGACCAGAAGGCCAAGTTTAGAGATGTTGAGGTTTAAGATCGCGCTAATGTCCCGTATCGAGCCAGCTGTATGTCTGGGCGACAACTAATCGTTCCACGTTGGGTCGCGCTTCACAATTAGCTTAGAGATTTTCTGACAAAAGTGTGGGCGTGGTTTCAGGTTTTTGTGGAGGAACGAAACTTAATGTTTGTTTATATAATCTGCAAATTCGGATTATGTCCTAACCAGCCTCGATGTCAAGGTCAGGAGATAACGCAGGCGTTGCGTGAAATAGTCGCAAAGCGCGTCACGCGCACGTGACGTCGAACGCACGTGACGTCACAAACGCGTGACGTCACGCGCGATATTAGCAATCAGGTCGGCGCTATAAACCAGGGCGTACTATTTGACGTGCCATTATTATCTTTCTTTTGCAACTCTCCCATCGGATATATTGTCCGGGAGATTGAGATTTATCCCGGCTCGTTATGTCTGCTACTCTTATCTATAGTTAGATTTTCTGTTTCCTAACTTCCTGCCTCCTGACACACGAATCACGTGACACAGGTCTCATTAATCAGCTACTGAGATCCGTATCGGCCTGAAAATACCTCTCTTTGTTTCTGTTATTGTCATACCCATTGTTGTGCAAACAAATATCCTATATAGGTTGTGAGATGGAATTGTCTTATATCTCACTTATTCATCATTCATCACACCTTATTTGATTGATTGATTGGTCGAGACAGTGATAGACATCATGCTTGGAGGAATAAAGATCTAAATATTTAAGAAAGTATTTATGATCATATGTGTGTTGTGCTGGGGGACTTGGAAGACATGTCACTATGTTGAAATCGGAGAGTTGAAATCGGAGAGTTAATCAATGAAATACTGTGACAGTAACGACATGACAAAACAGCTCGCTATTTCTAACAATACTTAGACTTGATGAAGATTTGATTGGGAATTCTAATAGAGTGCGATTCTAATTAGAATTGTAGAGCTCAAGACTGGTTTTAGGATTAAGACCTTCTTGAATAAAGATCCAAGAATATATGCTTGGATATGGTGGGTGTAATTTACTTGACATACCTGATCTCAAAATTTTGTATCGCTGCTCAGTCTCAACAACCGTAATTTTCATATTTGACTTTGTGCTACAGATTTTAATCGGTAAATCAGATCGACGGAAAATTTGCGATGTTCCCCACATTTAGTGATGTCATGTCGGGTAATTATTCTTTTGAGAGTTGAGATTTGCTCACAAACCTACTTTTTAGACTCTCTCTTTAGACTCCCATTCTCCCGCAACCTACTTGAAGATTCTCTGCATGTATAACAACACTGGAGAAATTCCTGGTTATCGATGTGAAGGTAGACATTAGACTCCACAGAACATGTCTGTACATCTATAGCTCTTGTTTTCAACTCACTTTTCCGAATAACTCTATTTAAATCTCTCTGCTGACTGCAAATTGCCCGACAATCTGCTACTAAAGACGAAAAAGTTCTAAGCCATATTTATAATTTAGTAAAATAATCGACAGAAGCGTTAAAAGAGAGAGGAGCTGGACCAGGCATATAAACATACAATGTGCTGTATTGAGCACAAGATCATCAGTCATACAAAATACAGCCGCCAAATCTCCCCCTCAATAGTGAATAGTGGATCGTTTTCAATTCATTTTAGCTGAGGACTGAGAGAAGGAGCTCTCAATCCTCAGCTGAAATTTCTGATGACCTGATGTCTAATCTTTAGAAATTAAAGGTTATATCGAAGGTAAACAAGTGTCAATTGTTTAGAGAAATGTCTAGATGAATAATTTGTCACTGTTTAGTGCACCACTGCAAAAAAGTTGTATGACGGTAGGAGTCCTACTTTAATTAAAAATCGTTCCAACCGAAATTTTTCTGACAAACGAAACTAAAATAAAATATCTTTGAGATCTTGAGTTTTTTCGTTTGAAACTATCGCTTTCGCGTCTAGAATTTGACGTTATTTTGCGGTTTAGAACTATTTTCTGTATACAAAGGAGAAACTGATGCGATTTTCTGTTAGAAATTACTGATCTTTGGGTCAGAATATGATGTTTGGGTTTGAAACTGATGTTTCAGATTACATATCGATGTTATTTTTTCGGCTAAAAACTGCTGTTTCGGTTATAAATTGATGTTTCGATCAAATGGGTGGCCGCAAGAAATCGATTCCAACCGAAAAATACTTCTGGCCGAATTTTTGAAATCGTCCTACCGGTAAAAAAAACTTTTTTGCATCTATGATTTAGTGCTTCACCTTCCTCTTCATGGATATTGGATAGTCCATTTCGAACCTTTACTTCGAAAGTTTATTCATTAAAGACTACTTCGATTTGCACTATTCAGAACGCTGTAAAGCGATGAGCAAAAGTTTACTGTACAACAAATCATTGCCGCTCAAAAAGCTCTTTCTACAACATATTACTCATATTAGGTTCTTTTATCATCTTTCACAAGTGCCTACGACGATTTATCATTAATGATTAACTAATGAAATAAACAGCGAAACATTATTCTTCTATCCAATGTCTCTTCTTCAGAAGGCCAGGCAGTTAACGTCAGTTAACTTCAGGAACAAACTTTACTCAGTCTGTATTTGATTTCTGCAAAATGATAAACGTTCTATTTAATCCAGCTATTTCCAGTCATTAAGGAGTTAGTGCCACTACTTGTGCCATTACACAACACGGCAAGCAAGACCAGAGAAGTCTGCTAAACACTTTCTTAACGATCACGTGACGGTTCCGCCCTCTCACTTCCTTTCTTTTAGACAACTTCTCGGTAGATAATTGAGGAAAAAGTCGACCAACTTCCAATCTTAGGCCTTGGGTCTATTTCAGTATTCCTCCGTCATCTGCGTGATCATTTCTGGTCTTTTTTATTGGTAGTTCAGTTTAGTTGTTCAGTTTAAAAGCACTGCTCGTGCATTATTAAACATGGGAGCTGACTGGAGTTCTTAGCTGTGGCTTCCATTTGTTTTCGATTTAAAGTAGGCAAGCTAAGGACACTCCTTACTTTCTTGAAGATAAAATCTTGAAGATGTCTTTACTATTGAAGGTAGTAAAGGCATTTAACTGCCTTAATACCAGTAGTTATTAACTTAAGTTTAAATGTCATAATACAAGTAGTTATAAACCTAAGTTTAATTCCTGTTTAATTCCTGTTTAATTCCTGCCGTAATGCTGAAAGTAAACCCTCATTAATATGAATGGTGGTTAACTCAGGTTTAATAATAAACTCTAATCACTAGCTATCAAGTCTCCAAATCTCAACATGAAACTTAAGTTTAATACTAAACTCTAATCACTAGCTATCAAGTCTCCAAATCTCAACATGAAACTTAAGTTAATACTAAACACTAATCACTAGCTATCAAGGTCTCCAAATCTCAACAT
>JH152863.1:81918-130200 GCA_000226015.1 Mnemiopsis leidyi | reverse complement strand
GTGTCAGGTAGGGTGGTAGAACACGACTTTAGAGTGTTTATCAGAATCTGGGGGAGTTGTGTGTCAGGTAGGGTGGTAGAACACGACTTTAGAGTGTTTATCAGAATCTGGGGGAGTTGTGTGTCAGGTAGGGTGGTAGAACACGACCTTAGAGTGTTTATCAGAACCGAGACAAGTGACAAACATTATTCCTCCTGAGAGTGAGATCGGCTCGGCTTATTTCTATAATATGTTATTGTTTACGTTGCGGATAAGAAAGAAAGTTTGACCGCTGGTTTGTTTACGTTTCATAATTCGGAGCGGACATTACATGAAAATTTTGCTTTCATTTTTAATTCCGCGACCATCACGAAATGGTATTTGAAGGTCTGTTTTCCATTTGTTGTACTTGTAGTTGTACATTGTACAGCAGGCACACTCTGCCGACATCTTATTCTCGGAGTCGGAGGAACGAAGGTCGGACAAAGTCACACAAATCATTTGATGAGCTGCCTTCCAAAATATTTGGACAGCGCTGAGACATGAGATTGAGAATATATTGTGATGTTGCCTGGGTACCTCAGTCCTTATTGTCTACGACAACGATCGGAGGGAAAAGTAGAGAGAGCCACGCAGCGCCCGGTAATTGTGATCACAATATGACTTACTACGCCTAGGTGTACCACATAAAAAACCTTGAGTTGTGAATTATGATGATAAAGGATTTCTTAATCCTGAAATAATTTGGGTGTCCTCCTTCTTGAAATATATTATTAAGTGATCATGATTTGATATATGGTTTGTCAAGGATGGACTTGGAACACTTTTACAATTCTTTTGATTTTCTGACCTGCAGAAATGAGAAAGCCACATTAAGCATAAGGTTTGTGATAAGGATGGGACAGCAGTGTCCTGAACGTAAATTTTCACAAAAGATTTCTCAGTGTTAATCTTAATCTAAATATAGTATGAGTGTCCTATCTTTATTGAACAGAAAATAGGGGATTAACTTAAAGGATTCAGAAGAAAAGAGAAGAGGGCGAAATATCTAAAAAAGAGAGGGGATAGAGGATGGAGATATAAATGAAGGACATATGAGGGGAGGGAACAAATAGGAGAGGAAGGGAGTAAAGAGTAGAGGAAGGGAGAGTGGAGAGAGCAAAGAGGGGAAGAAAGGAGAGTGGAAAGCAAAGAGGGGAGGAAGGGAGAGTGAAGAGAGTTAAGAGGGGAGGAACTAGGCAGGAAGAGTGGAGGGAGCAAATAGGGGAAGAAAGGAGAGTGGAAAGCAAGGAGGGGAGGAAGGGAGAGTGAAGAGAGTTAAGAGGGGAGGAACTAGGCAGGGAGAGTGGAGGGAGCAAAGAAAACAAGAAGGAAAAACGTGGAAATTTGAGAGGAAGGGAGTGAAAAGGAGAGGAAAGGAGAGTGGAGAGAACAAAGAAAACAAGAAGGAAATAAAGTGGAAATTTGAGAGGAAGGGAGTAAAGAGGAGAGGAATGGAGAGTGGAGAGAACAAGAACATTGACATTTTGTTTTGATCAGCTAAACTACAGAAAGCCACATTCAAAACCAGGGGTTGTGTTAAAAAGTGGACAGCAGCGTTACCAATATGAAATATTTTACAAAAGATTTTGATAATTTGTTATCCCAAAATAGTTTGGGTGTCTTCCCTCACTACATATTGGATGAGGATACACATATTATAAATTTGTTAAGAAAGATGCATTTTTTGATCAGCTGACCGCGCCGCTACAGGTTACCACATTGAAAACCCCGAATTGTATTTAAATGGGGCAGAAGAGTCGCCGCTTATTTGTTCTGCGAAGAAGATCGATGTACTCCCCTTATGACAATCACATATTTATTTTTCGCTTCATTCCTTTATGATTTTGTTCGATGAGGTAAGGCAGGTCATATATATATATATATATATATATATATAAGCAATTTATCAAAAACCAATAACTTGGTTGAGCCCTTTGGCCGGGGAGAGTCTCTTGGCTATTCCCTCTTAAAATAAAGTTATTTTCTCATTTAGCCCGGGGTAACAATTAACTTTAACTTCGTCTTGGTCGCTTGCTTTTGAGTGTTTATAAATTTACCAGGTGCAGATTTACATGTTAGTAACATTCAAGCGGGTTTTGGTTGTAGTTGTGGATGACAGATATAGATTTGTGGGGATAGTAGTAAAACTTAAAAGCAAGCGGCCGAGAGAAAATTGGCGGTAACGGGGACAGGTTTGTTGTAACGAATTAAGTCCTCCGAGACGGGTCGTCTGTTAATGTTCTAGGGTAGGGCGTGACTAGCGTGGCCGAGTCGTTTCTGCTCCTAGTGTTGGGAGTCTTCACTTAAGCCCCATGGTCTCGTTAGTCATGAATCATATCAGGAGATTTGAGAGTGCGCTCACCTAATCATGAATTTGTTCCAGTTTGTTTACATGTAATCAAAATGTAATAGGCTGAACGTGACGAATAAGAAATCGGTCTAAAGAAGTTTATTGTCTCCGATCAGAGTCGATATTGAAACGGATTGGCAGCTATAAAGATTGTTCTTTTTTCATTGTCAACCTTAAAGACCTTGAGGAGAGCTGAAGATAGCCTTGCAACTCTTATAGAAGTCGTCACTTCCAATAGGGTCCCATGTAAGTCCTGCAGATATCTATGAGTGTATAACATGGCTAGACATTAACCGCTGAAATAACTATAAGTGCAGTGTCACAAGGTCATATAACAGGTGTAAGACACCTCGCAATTATAAATCGTATGCGGTATCTACTATCTGCCGCTTCATGAGTTAACCCTCTGCTTGGTGTGATCCGAGCTCGTGAATGTGAAGTTAGTGTTTGCCTACATTGCTGTTCTATGTTTGATTGCCAAACAATGGCAGATAAGCATCTAACGAGGGGAATCACAAATATTGCTCAGCACAGAAAGAGGTGGGTTTAGGAAGCTTTGTGTTGCAGGGGGGACACTAACAAATAGCAGCTGGAGGGTGGAGCTACAATCACATCAAACTTATGTTCAACTACGTGGATACATACTACATAGACTCTTTAAGTCTGCTTGTGGTTAGTCAAACATATACTGGCTTATATTTGCTCCCACGGCTTTATCGCTTTTATTGATCTGAGATGCAGTTCTCTTGAACACTTACCTTTGACGCTGAATCGCAGCTAGAGTCTACCAATTGCAATCTGTTGATAATATCAGTTCTAATTACAGAGTATGGGCATGTCTTTATGCAAAATCAATGAAAGTCAGTCAAAGCCAGTACACCATACTGTTAATTCTAACTGCTATATGTTAAAATTATCGGTCAATTTAATGGTAGATTTATTGAAAGTAGATTCGAGATGTTGTCACGTTGATTGTGCAGGCATGGATTGTATCTGGGATATTATCAGGGTGGTTTTAAAATTTGGGTGCATCCTTACATGGAAAAGAAAATTGCTTATAACTTTACTTTTGGTCAATATTTTTTGATGAAACTTTCAGAATGTGTTTGTTGTGCCTGTCAGATGATATACTTAAGTTTTTGAACTGATGCGGCAGGCCATTTGGGTCTAATGCGCAAATATGCGCAAAAGTACGCTAAAATTTCAAAATCGTCAAAAATCGTCCTAAAAATTGGTATGCATCATCTCTAAGTCATCAAGAAAGAATCCTGAAAATTTCATCAGAAAACGATATTTAGAACCTAAGCTTTGACCGTTTTTGTAATCAGAAGTAAGAGAATTGATGGGCTGGTATTTATAATTATATGATTTATTTTATAACCTAGGGTAGGCAGTTGAAAGAGACTACGTTCATGTTATTGCATACATCACTGCTGGTCCTGTAAGTATAACTATTATTATAAATTAATATATTTATAGACTGATTTTTTCTGAAAGATAAGTTTTGAGACATGTACGCCCTTCTGGGTACCTTTTTCAGGTTTTTTACTTCCGCATTTTGAATCTCTGGTCAAGTGTCATTCTACACCATCGATGTTGCTTTGCAATTTTAAGATAACCATGCGATTCTAGCTGGGTCACCATTCAGGTTACTAAGAAAACTAGAAAATATTAAGGTAGCTTTTCAGGCTACTAAGCAGCTTTTCACGCAGGCTACCAGCTGTCGTCCTGGCGGGACCTAACACACCTTCTGGATGGACTTGTAAGCCTCTGACACAAGTTGACGTTTCCCACGAAGATTGTATCCAAACCAGTTCATACGCTAACGGAGTTTGGACCATCAACACCCAAAAGGTGTCACATTGAGATTGATCGAACATCATCAGATATATCGCCATCGGTCTACAACTATTGGGAACATTCTGCGGAGCAGATATATGAATTATTTTTTAACAAAGTAGCATTGCTTATATATGAATATCTTAGTTAAGTAGTGATGGAGAAGGCTAAAAGGTACCGTGCAGGTTGGGACAGATACAAACAGATTCTGCGTGGTAACTCTGACTGGACCTGGGGTGAATGTGAAGGACACTGACAATTTTTATGTTCGGGCTACTTTTGGATCATCTCAAACAAGGGGTCCTATCGGAGGAATCTCTTTCAACATGGACGAGGCAGACAACGGAAATTACGTCATGATGAGGTATGTCGAACTGAAGTAGTAGAAAAGCGGGGTCCCAATTTCAGGGGAAGTCGTTGTCCCACAGGGTCTTTGTCTTCTGACAGGTGCACTTCAATTTATGGGCTGGTGGTGTAGCGGCTTCCTTCCCGGCTCCCACGCAGGAGATCGGGGGTTCGAATCCCGTATCCGCCAGTCCTAGAGAAGTGCGCTGAGGGCATTTGCCTATGCAACCTTCTTCGGTCGACTCAGCCGAATGATCGGGAAACCGTGATTGAGGGTTAAATGAGTAGCTGCCCATTGCAGCGAAGTCTCGGGCGATAAAAGTATGGTACACACTACCTTAACCGTCACTGGCGTGTATGTATAATTGTACATTCGGCCTCCTGTAATTGGCCGTTACACTTGTGTAACATGTGGCTGTTGGAGTGTCCGAATAAAATAAGTATGAGATAAAAAAAAAGTAACTTTGTAACCACCACAGTGAATCACCAAGCTAAAATCAATCACTACCCACAGAATGAGAATCCCTAGCATTGGGAATGTGGAGATAGGAAGACTTGTCGATGGAAGGAAAAGTTATTCCACCTCCCAGACAACTAACACAAAAAATGAAGCCGTCGTAGCGGGCAACCCGACCTTAGGTAAGCTTACCTTTATAAGTTTATTGTAACAAAACGTGCTAGTTCTATCACATGATCAAAGATATGTTTATCTGAATGTGAACTTTCGTTCATGAAAAATGGTCGATATCATAGTGACCTCTAATCTTGATTGGAAAGAGCAGTGCTCCAAAGTCCTTTCAAAAGCTAACAAAAAACTAGGTATGACGTATGTCTAGGAGAAATTGCTATTTTGTTCAAGATCTCAATCGTCGTAGGGTTCTGTATCTCACCCTAGTGAGGAGCCAATTTGAGCACTGTTCAGTCCTGTGGAGACCTGTCACAAAAACCCAAGTTAACAAGCTTGAATGCCTTCAAAAGCGCGCTATAAGTGGATTCTCCAGGAGGAGTTTCTGAGCTATTCACCTTCCACATACATCCAACAATGCAGACAGCTGAAGATTATGCTAATTAAAGACCGTTTTGATTTCTTGGACCTCATCTTCTCCTTTGATTGTAAAACAACATATACCTGTTAACTTGCCATCATATCTGCAACTGTTTGAGGGTCAGTCAAGGCTTAGAAATAGTCACTTGGACTACTTATGTTTTGTCAGCTCTATTACACCTCAAACAAGCTCAAACGCTTTTGCCAGAAATTTTTTCGTCAGAACTCACACTAAGTGGAATCATATCCCCTAGATATACGCGAAGTTGAAAGCATTACCGAGTTTAAATACAAACTTTCCATCCATATGTGGGATAAAATAGTAAAGGTGGATTCAGACTCCGAATCAGAGTATCAATGAATTAGAAATCAGCTGTCTGCATGGAAACACTCACCACACCTCATCACATTCAGGACTCACATCATATAGCAGCAATATTATATAATTTGACTGAGATGATGTATTAATTCTTAATTCTTTCAAATCTATTTTAATTACTAAGGGCCCATGCTTGTACAGGAGTTGCTTCTGCTCTCAATATCTGTGTTTTGGTGTCCCTCAGGTCTTTGGATTACATACAACTAGTTGAGTCGGAATTCGTTTTAAATTTTATTTATTCATTGTGTAAATTTGTATGTAATTGACTGATTTGAAAGATAAAAAAGGATAGTTATTATAACATCCCATCAGAAATTTTGGTGAAGGATGATAACGAGGACGTTTGGATTAACGGAAACCTAGAACAAGAGATTTCAGACGTACAGCCGTACTATGTCCGGCCTGGGGGAGTGGGCTTTGCTTTCCAGAATGTCTTCGGCTGGCAGTTGTCTATCTCCAACGCTGAAGTTTGCACTGCCCCTTGTAAAGACGATGCTGGAAACGAGTATTTATTGGGAGCTACCTACAAGGACGGGGACCAGACATGCACGTGCAAAGAGAGCGGTTTCGAGTGTGCTTGTGGGGACACAACGCCATGTGGGGGCGGGCTTACCCGCTGGGTGGATCAAGAGACCTGCGAGTCCAAGTGCATTCCACGTGAGTTTCTGAATTGACATTATGAATTATAACCGGACAATCACAGGAATCGAAGTATCAGCGACGGTTAGGATAGTTTTTTCAATATTGTATTAGCCCGATGCTTTGCTACTACAAGTGTAGCTACGCATTTAATCCTGCACTTTCCGTTAATTTGTCTGAGTCGACCTGGGAGCTGCATAGACCCAACTGAGTCCTTAGCAGAGCTTCACAAACGATTCAGCTTACCCCTTGGCTGGTTAGCACCAACCCGGGACCTTTGTTATGGAAGTCTGAATTCTGCTACCCTAAGCTCTGTGCCACTGGCACTATATGACGGATTTGGAACTTAATCGAATAATCGCTGAACAGTAACCAACCATTCAAAAGAAGAGTATTAATAAGATAAATGTTTCAGCTCCAGCATACTGCGTTAGTTCTGGAGATCCTCATTACAAATCCTTTGATGGAAAGTACTTCGATTTTCACGGGGAGTGCACCTACCAGGCAGCAAGCTGTGGGAAATTCGACGTTCGTGTGTAAAAGTTTTTGCTTTTTCTCAGATCCAAGAGGCTTCTCTTAAGAAGTTTTATTCTATTCGATTGTCAAATTCATCAATATTTCAGTATTATTCAAGCTTGCCTAAATTAAACTTTTTTGCAAGGTATATTTCAAGAATGTGGATCTTTTAAGACGTGCTCCGCGATTCACCAAAAGAGTTGAGCTGGTTTATGGAGACTCCGTTTTCTCCATTGAAAACAATTGGCAGCCTAAGGTTGACGGGCAAATAGTAAGTAAACACTAAAATATTATTCAAAAAATAAACAAATCAACTTATTTTCAGACATCGAGTACTCTAGTTCTTTACAAAATTGAAATCGGCTGCATGTCGGTTGGTTTGACAATTATAGACATTAATCTAGTTTGCATTTACTGTAAACTTTGGAGAGGGTGAAAATTAAAAACGCGTAATTTTCAGACACATCTACCTTTCATTAAAGAATACAACAATGGGGACAGAGTAGAATTAATCAACAACGGTCAACAAGAAATCAGAGTCTACAATAAGAATGGAGACATGCTGGTTCGTCTACGAGCCACCAACTACGGAAACTGGATCAACGCGGAGATGTGGCTGCACGGATCGTGCGCTGATATCACTGAGGGTATTTGTGGGAACTGGAACGGAAACAGTGGGGATGACTTGATCGGAGGGAGCCCTAACGCTCTGGGAGAGCAATACAAACAATTTGATGAAAACTGCCCAGCCCCACCCCTTCCTCCCGATCCTTGTGCAGACATTGGCAACCTACACGATGAAGCTGAGGCTATCTGCAGCGCTCTTTTGAGTAAGTGTCTGAAAATAATTACGTTTTAAAGAGAAACAAATAGTTCGTGAATCGTAGTTTAAGTTTAACTTATTTATTTGTTTGCTCTCAATTCATGAATTCTGGATAACTGATCCACGCGATTTTGACCTTTTCTGACATTCATGAAACACTATAAGTATAACTAAAGCTTAATTTATTCATTAACACGCCTTCACAGAAAATCCGTTTACGCAATGCCACGGTGCAATTGACGTTGGAGACAGAAATGGTGGGCCATTGAAGAATTGCATGACTGATGTCTGTAACTGCTTCCTTGACAACGTAAGACTCTCAAAATGTGAACTTAATACTAATAGTAAATTGTCGCGGTGATACCCGACTCACGCAGCTAAAGCTGAACGAGAACGTTAGACGGATATAATCTCGTCAAATAGTAAACAACAAAATAATAAACAGTTTTTGGGGAAGCGTCACTAATGTTATGTATTGGTAAGCGACATTGTTAAGAATGGCATACTATAGTAAATAACATAGATCTCGCGCATAAAATCAAATCAAAAATCAAATCTAACTTCAGAGCTGCGCTTGCTCTCAATTTGACGTGTATGCAACTGAATGTCAGACCCAGAACATTGACCTCAGCAACTGGAGAGAATCAGTCGAGTTTTGCCGTAAGTATTGCTTGTAGTTGTAGTTTGGAAAGTAATGATAAAATATCAGTATGGCCAGTCAAATGTAGTTTAAGAATGACCCTCGCAGCCTGCAGAATATGGTTTTATTTCTATGTTTTATTATTTTATTTTTCTGTGCTAGCTTGAAACTTAATGAAAGTCAACCTCAGCGTACAAATGCCCCGAGCCAACAGTATACAAAGCCAACGGAGCCACCCCTGTACCAACGTGTCTGGACAGAAACCCAGAGCAAACTGGGACAGTTCGAGGTTGTTTCTGTCCTGAGGGACAGTTCCAGCAAGACGGGGAATGTGTAGCAGCTAACGCCTGCAAGTGTCTCTACGAGGGACAGTTCTACAATGTAAGTTAAAAACATTTGTCAACACTCAAAGTAAGACAAGTTTCACTTCCATTCTTGTAAATGCAGATAACCGATAGAAGAAAATCAAAGTATCTGCAGGGTTTACAACTTTGTCCTTCAGAACGGAGATGTGATAAAGAAAGACGGACTGTGTCCCGCACAGACCTGCACTTGTCAAGACGCTGGTGAGATGACCTGTGTTGATGATCCGTGTCCCGAACTTAATTGTGCAGCTGATGAGTTAGAAGGAAGAAACGACGATGAGTGCTGCAACAGTTGTATCGGAAACTGGGTCGTGGTATGTTTTCTAAATTTTTTGGTCACATAAGAGTGTCATCTGTCATCGTTGTCAATACTCTAGTGTCTTAGTATATGGGTTTCTAGTATTTTCTATAATGATGGAATATCGACTGTCATCATCGTAGAAAGAGGGAATCTCCAAACATAACCCAGGCATTCAGGCAAGAAGTTTTGATAACATCCATTATATTTACAGGCAGTAAACCCCGACAATCAAATAAAAAAAGGACAATCTGTGAAATTGACATGCAGAATAATGGTTGACAAAGTGTCGAAGAACGCTATTACCTGGTATAGAGATGGGGTGGAGATAACTAAGGGAATTTCAAAGAATAAGTATGTTCAAGCTTAAGTTTCAAGCTTTATAGAACTTGAAGTAAAATAGAATCTGGTATTGCATGCTAAGAGAAGATAAAAGACGTTACTGACATAGTTTCTAGGGATGGCCAGAAAAATTTACTGACTGCATTTGATTTTTTAAATTCTAAAGCGTCTTCAAAAATAAATTTGATCACATTTTACGATCTCTGTGACACTAAAGTGGTTCTTCTTTTTAGAAAGATGTTGACCATAAACAACGCTGATGCTGATGACGATGCCACCTATACATGTGAGGCAACCAAGGATGGGGTTACCGCTAGTGATGACTTTGTGGTAGATGTGGTTATGCCAGCTATCTGTGAGCACGAGGACGGAACTGAGTTCGAGGAAGGAACCTTTTACAACCCTCAGGAGACCGAAGAATGTACATGTGATGCACTCGGAGTACACACCTGTGCTTGTGTTGATGATGGGGAAGAGTGTGAGGATCCCACTCCTGTTGCCTGGTTCGATGACACATGCATCAAAACGTGTGTACCGCAACCTGGTCACTGCTCCGCAGCTGCAGACCCATTCTACAAGACATTTGACGGATCAGAGTTTGCCTTCAAGGGAGATTGCAAGTACAACTTCTTCGGATGTGGAGATGTGAAAATGTTTGCTGATCATGAGAAGGAAAAGGCTAGCGCTAAAACCAAGTCTCTCGAGGTCAGTATGATATTTTTATAAAGCTATTAAACCACTTTACGACGGATCAATCATCCATCCATAATGTAGATTTCTTATGAATTTATAACTGTCACTATCCTTCAGGTAGCTTTTAAGACGGACCTGTTTAAGCTTGAAGGAAACACAGTAACTTTGAATGGTGAGACAATCACCCTTCCTATGCACAAGACCTATAAGGATGGATCTGAAGTCAGAATAGAAGATATAGGTAAATTATTGACTAGAATGAAAAAAGCTGTAGATAAAACTCTAAAATATGCAAAAATCAAACCTTGGGCGACATTATGATGAAGTATTTGATGCTTGACCACGATTAAAGAGTCCTCTACCAATAGCATACTGCTGCAGACCTAACAATAGCGTACTGAACTGCAATTGAGGGCCCTTGGTGCATTTTCTTTTGCTAAAGTCGAATTACCCCTAAGCTTTGGCCTGGTAAAGTAGAAAAAAAGAGTTGATCCATTACAGAACCTTGGGGCACCTCAAATTTATGATAATTTCTCTTGCCGAAATTCTTGCCTATAATCAAAGGCAAATTCATCAATTAACTTAACAAATCAGTTAAATACGTTCATTATAGTCTACTAAAAATTTGTGATCACATGACAGAGCCTTGGGGAACCCCAAAATTTACAATATTTTTTCTTGAAACGCATATATTAACGCCAATGTTTATAGTCTATGAACACAACATGATTTAAACATCAACCTACATAAGATTGAGCATAAATATAACACTTCCATATATACCTACAACGGCTACATCGGTGTACATCGTTGAGCACTTGAATTTGGACAACAACAACTTACTGATTTTGTCCACATCGGATCCTGTCTCAGCTCTTCTATTGTTCAATGTTATATACAACCTTGCCAATGTTTAGAATAAAGATGGAATGTCTGAGATAAACTAAGCCCGGATTAAAGCTGAGGATTTATTTAGTATAGCCCCACAGGCTTGATATCGATATAACAACTATTCAGTTCAACAAATAATTTTTAAACAAATCTAACGTTTAACTTCACGGCGTGTTTCATTGAATGTATATTTTTTCATTAAATACAAATTGCAATTACTGCAATCATAGCTCGAGGCAAATTCTGAACGATGGATCATTGCCCTCAATTAACAATTTATTTGATGAAGCCTGCTACATTGTTCCCCACAGGAACATACGCAATGACGATAACACAGGACGGAAAGGATCCGCTGGTATATCTGCAATGGGACAAAGTCTCCAGCTACTCGATCGATGTCCACGGTTCCTGTAAGGGATCCTCCACGGGCATGTGTGGAAAATGGGACGACGATGACTCTAACGATCTGACAGGGCCTGACGGAGAAGTGCTTGACAGGTATGATTGGTGGTCAAATAGAAAATGTTTCCATTTGGGTCAAGTTGAAGTGACAAGTAAAAGTTTTCCGATTAGTTTTTGCTGACAAAAAAACTAACTCAATTTGATTATTATTTTTGAAAAGTGCTAAAACAAATTTCAGTGTGGAAGATTTTGGAACAGCGTGGGCTGTCGATGACGAGGCTGACTGTCCTCCTCCTCCACCCCCTGATGATATCTGCAGAGATTTCGGACTGATGGATCAAAAACCTGACTTTGAGAAACACATCGGTGACATTCTGAAATCAAAACCTTTCACAAAATGCAAAGATGCCATGGACATTGAAGCTACTATTGCAGATGCGGTTCAGCAGATTTGCGGATGTTTCGGAGATCTCAGCTGTGGGTGTGCACCCCTCAACAAGTTTGCTGGCGATTGCAAGGCCCAGGCTGGAATTGATACAGACGCCTGGCAACTTAATTTCCCTGAGAGCAAATGTGCGGTCGAGTGCCCTGATGGAACATCCTTTATGGCAAAAGGACCGAAGCCGGCTCCATCATGCGAAAAACCAAACGGAGGTAAAAAAGCTCAAGCTGGGTGTTTCTGTCCGGAAGGGGAAATGCTGGAGGATGGAAAGTGTGTAAGTCTGGAGAACTGCCAATGTGAATATGCTGGACAGTTATACGGAGCCGGAGACAAGTTCGAAAAAGGAGCAGAATGTAAGACCTGCAAGTGTGTCGGTGGTGGAGTTGAGGAGTGCGAGGACAAAGCTTGCACTGTGGAGTGTGGCGATGATGAGATTGAAGTTTCCAATGAAGGAGACTGTTGTCCCACTTGTCAAGCCAACTGGGTGGAGGCAGTCAACCCTAACCCAGCTGGACCTTTTGGAGAACCCCTCGAACTAACATGTCGTGTCAATGGAGTGGATGTTAAAAAAGGGGACATCAGGTGGTTTAAACTTCAGCCTTTGAAGGACATCACCAACTGGAAATCTTACTCCGTTTCTGATGACGGCTTGACCTTCACCATACTGAAAATGGACGCCAAGATGGTCAATAATTACAAATGCGTGGTGACAAAGGACGGAAAGACATCAGAGGGGAACTTCGAAGTTTCTCTGCAGACTGATCAGTGTGAGGATGCTGGTAAGCTATTCAATGTCGGTGACAACTTCGAGAAGGGTTGTCAGACCTGCACATGCACTGCAGGAGGAGTATTGGAGTGTGAGGACAAAGAGTGCGATGTGGATTGTGGTGACGATGAGCTCGAGATTACTAACGAAGGAGACTGTTGTCCCACTTGTCTTGCAAACTGGGTCGAAGCAGTCAACCCCACTCCCGATACTGTGAATGGCCAACCTGTCGAACTGACCTGCCGGGTCAATGGTGTGGAGGTGAAGAAGGGGGCTGTCAAGTGGTTCAAGCTTGAACCTCTGAAGGACATCACGAAGTGGAAGATGTACGATGTTTCAGATGACGGTTTGACCCTTACTATCCCTAAAATGGAGGCCAGGATGGAAAACGGCTACAAGTGTGTGGTGACAAAGAACGGGAAAACCGCTGAGGGAACCTTTGAAGTGGCTCTACCGGATGAAGAAATCGACTTGGTTGAAGCTGTTGAGGATAAAGTTGCCTTTGTGGAGGGTGGCAAAGTTGTTCTCAGGGTGAGATTGTTTTGCCGATTTTATGGTTATTTCAACTGTCAACAGGTTATATTCTAGTTTCCTTGTAACAAAACCATTTTTGTGAATAAATATGAAAGTGGTATTCGCCTAGTAATCATGATTTAATTTAGTGTAAGAAATTGGAAAAGAAGATAAAGATACAATGGACTTGCAATGGAAACGAAATGGTACACGGTGAAGGCAACGTCAAGATTAGAACCAAAAGTAAGTTATATACTAAATGCACCCTAAGTTAGAATTTTAGATGTTAAGTAAATATTCATCCGTTTCATCGCTGTTGCACATGATCATTAGCCGTTCTCCAATAAATAGATATTTCTCGGGGAGTTTAATGCTTGAGATCGAATTCAAATTTTTTATAAAACCCACTTCCTTAGACGGAAATTCAGAGCTGGAATTTAAGCCAGCCAAGTTGTCTGACAAAGGAACGTGCACGTGCAGTGCTGAAGGTCTAGGCACCACGGATTCGGTCGATATTCAAGTTGGGGGTGTTGAAAACGAGGTTACGATCACTCCCAAAGTAACAGAGCTTACATGCAAGCAAGGCGATGCATCCAGATGTGTCATTGAGTTCGATGTCACCAGCACTATTGGGGTAAGCTTACCAAGTAATAAATTGCTTCATTTCATTGCTTTATTTCATTTCTTTATTTCATTTCTTTATTTCATTTCTTTATTTCATTTCTTTATTTCATTTCTTTATTTCATTTCTTTTTTCATTTCTTTTTTATTTCTTTATTTCATTTCATTATTTCATTTCTTTATTTCATTTCTTTAGTACATTTCTTTATTTCATATCTTTATTTCATTTCTTTATTTCATTTCTTTATTTCATTTCTTCATTTCATGACCACTGAACCCCAACCCTTCTTGGCCAGGGTTAGGGTTCCCATTAGTTCTATAGTTCTATAGAGTAAAGGATGGGAATTAGGGTTAACACTATAGGGCGAGGATAAGGTATTAAGGTTTAAAGTTAACATTTAATGGGTTAGGTTAGCAATGGGTTTGGTTAGCAATTAACCTGGCCTTAAATAATATCCATTTTACTTAATAGATTCAGCAGTGGTGGAGGTACATTAAGTGGTAGTTAAATATTAACACATGTTTCCTTAGGGCCCAGGGGCAAATGACGTGAAATTCTGGAAGCTGAAGGATGGCGAGTTAGACGAGAAATCCAGTAGCTCAAAGGAAGGGAATACTTTCTCCCGCGTTTTTGGACAGTGGAAAAAACCCAGTCGCAGTGGCCAATATGTGTACGTATAGATCAGTTATATCTGTTTGCAATGTTCGTAAATTCAAAAAAAGCTTCACCCTAAATGTAGTTTGATTAAGTTCACTTACTGTCACGAAACATAATCATAGCACCAGTAAAATGTACTCAGACTAATAGTGCATTATAGTTACTTTTGACTTAGAATCATTTATTTACATCATTCACCAACAAGAACAACAAAATGATCATCACGACTTTCATAATAAAAGCAACAAGACAACCTCTCACAACATTTTCATTTCAGGGTCGTTGTAACTGTTAAAGGCAAGACATACCAATCTGAACCGGTCACCCTTACTGTCCTGCCTAAAGATTAAGAGGCTAACTTTGTAAAAAAACTGCAATTGAGATGGGTTTTTTACTGGATACTGCTGTCAATGATTTCTTCATAGTTTTGAGTGAGGTTAATCAGTAATAGTTGAGAATATCGATGAGACTTTTTTTTAATTGCTAATTTGCGACTTTTCGATGTTTTTCATTTTAAGCCTTCTTACTCTTAGCCTCTAAAACTTGCTATCAAATTTATCGAGCGTGTGATTCATTGTTGAATTGTAAACTTTTATCGATTGAACTATTCAAATTAACTTTCCAGCCACTAACGATTTGTTTTTTACTTATTTGCCCCCATAGATTTATAATCTAAACAATGTCTTATAAATGGTGACACTACCATGATAACATTCTTAAGTGAGTCAATAAAACACGCTTATTTCATTTCTTTATGTTTGCGTTCGTTGCACGTGTAAGTGATAATAAAATAAAGATTTAAACCCTTCCCGCAAATGTGGGGTACTAGGGGAATTCTCCGAAAAAGTCTCAAAAATCATCATGTTTACAAAATATCATACAAAACAACAGTCTTCACAAAAATTTCAGTCTATTATCCTAAATCAGAATTCAGTAGTCCAAGAATCAAATATGGTTTGAGTAATCATAGTCCGTATACCGGTTGAAGTATCACTAAACATCAGCGATATCTTCAGAATCGTTTTAGCCTATTCCTCCTCGCGCTTCACGTCAATCGCCTGAAATAATTCGTTGGTAAGCTGTGATTAAAGAGGATAAATATAATTCCATAGCTATGTTGGTCAATATAGTTTAATAGTATCAAAGTTGGAAAATTACGTTATATGCTTCTTATTTGTAATTCTAATCTGTATTCTGGAGAAGGGATAGCGATCAATAATCGCTAGTTTGATTAATCAATTGATACATAAAATTAAATAAAAAATAGTCAATGCGACAGTAGCGAAGAGGCTGTAGCATTCATACAGGCATACTGATATAAGGACTTTAAACAAGATCTTTGACTTTAAAGGACTTTAAACAAGATCATTCTTTAAAAAGATCTTAGAAGAAGTAACTTAACGTAAAAGTAACATGCACCATGCATTAATGGCGTTAATGTTGATAGAAGGAGGAAAGAATAAGGTATAAAGGTGCATTATTGTATTGAATAAAGAATTTTAAGATAAGTTAAAGTAAGATCATTTCGCGTTTCCCAATTATTTTCTCCACAAAGTTGAGCATGCTTGAATCACCATGGAGCACCATACAATCATAGTGAATCTAATGCGGCTAATACTAGTTGTATCAACCAGTACAGAACCAGTGACATGCGGCATGCCAGTTGCCATGGAAACATGCCAGTAATATGCAAGTTGCCATGGAAACATGCAAGTTACCATGGAAACATGCCGGTGACATACATTTACTCAGCAGCAGGAGTGCTCTGGGTAACTGAGCTGCGGCGGATTGTGGTGGCGGGTCCAATAGAGGAAGTGAACTGAAGATAATGGTATATCAGGTAACGTGTAACGCGTGGTAATCAGTATTCACATGGTTATGTTTCGTCACGTGACACGTGGTGTGACACGTGGTGTTGTCATGGTGATGCTTTGTCACGTTCTGTTCCCATGATGATGATTCCAAATGGTCATCAAGGTAATCATGTCACATGCCTTTCAAGTTCATGATATCAATACTAAGTACGTTATGGGACACGTTTTATAATGAAAGAATGAAGAACCAATGTCATTTTGTTTCACCCCAATAAGCGGGAAGCCTTTACAAGTCTTAAAAAGCTAATTCTGTAAATATCAAGCTGCTCGGGCTTGTTCGTTACCGGCTGCCAATGTAACGCTGTGTCTCTGGACGGCTTTAATAAATAAAACTCAGCAAGGCTTCCTTACCATACTGGCGGACTAATAGCTCAATGTAATTAAAGTTTCCAGCCTCCCACCACACAACATTGGTGCAACTGTTGCTTGTTCCTACCGACGTGTCACGTGACTGAAACTCCACCAAACAGCACGTTTAACAACGTGCATCACGTGACTTGTACCACAGAAAGCCGCTGATGGTTGCTAAGGACAATCACGTGGTGGTTGCTAAGGACAATCACGTGACTTCTCAGAGGAAGTGTGTGTGTGAGATTTAGGCTGGTTGGGAAGCTGTATATGTGTGTGAGCGCTTGTCAGCGATTTGTTGGAGGCGTTGAGGTGAGGAAGCTTTATTATGCAAAAATTCAGTGCACAATATATTGCACTGTTTTACAAGGGAGAATTTTAAAAGACTTGCGATGCAGGATGACAAGCACGTTATGTTGGAAATGAAAAGCGTGCGGAATTTCATAAGAAAATGATGTGAAATTGTTGCAGGGTTTTGCTTATTTCTGGACTCAGACAAAGAATTATTTTGGAGAGAATTCTACCTCGTCTAATCCTGTGGCAATACTCTAGGTCGATTAAGGGCGGGGTTGAATCTGAATACCACGACAACAATGTTCCTACACACAATGTACACTAACCATACGACATGGAAATCAGATAGACAAAGTTTTCAAGCGGTCTTAACCTATAGCTGAGTTAATTTATCTTTTGTTTCGAATAAAGACCACGAGCAACTGAGCAAGATATAACAATAGACGAGTTCTTGGAATCTAATTATCTCTATATCCTAATCCCTTAAGGTTTTAGGGCGCTATTTGGATCAGCAATTGGACTGGTGGTTTATTTCAAATGAAACTTGACGAAAATAGTGTAAAATTAACTTCATCCAGTTACTCACCACACGACGAGTGGTGATGCGGGTGGTGGAGTTCCCTCCACGTCCTCCTCTCACGAGTTGGGTCTCCAACATAGCGGATCTCTCCTCAGCCTCCTCGACATCGTGGATGGCCTTTCGGAGTTTGTTCTGCATTACAGCGATCTGGGCCTCCTGCAGGTGGTGAACGTAAGTTTTATGTGACCATGCAAGGGATGTGAGTTTGATAACGAGCCTGTTTGATATTAGTACTCAGATTTAATGCCGGAGCATAGGAATCAAAGCTTGACCTTCTAGGTGTATTTTGATTCAGTCAAGCAGTGTTATCATCAATTCCACAACAAATAAGATTCTTGATAAAATTCTAAATAAAACTTACACCATCGTCGATAGTTCGTCGGAGAGCCTTCATCTTGTTGTTCTGGAACTCGATCTGTCCCTGGAGACGCTGGATGGTCTTCATGTCCTCGTCAGAGTTGAACTCCTTCTCACGGATAACTCTGTCCAAGTTCTTCAGAGCGTGCTGGGCATCTCCTCGGGCCTTGGCCTCAGCAGAGCAGTCGTTCTCCAACTGTCTGATCTTGATCTCCAGCTGGCTGATCTTGTTCTTGGCAGCAAAGCGAGCAGCCTGTTCGACCTCCTCGATCCTGGCGTTCAGGCTGAAGATGTCGCTGTTGAGTTTGGCATTGCTGCGCTCAAATCCGGCACGGGCATCAGCTTCACGGGTCAGGTCGGACTGGAGTTTGGAGACCATGTCGGCGTGTCTCTTCACCTTCTCCTCGGCGGACAGGGCTTGAGACTCGAACTCCTCAAGAGATTCGCGGAGTCCGGCAAGGTCGACCTCAGCCTTCCTCTTTTGATTGGACAGGGTGTTGATCTGCCTCTCCAAGTCGGCGATGTGGGCAGCCATCTCGGATTTCTCGCCCTCGGCCTGTCGGCGAGCACGGTCAGCTCCGTCCAGGTTACCTTCCAGTTCCTCCTTGATGTGGGTCAGCTCGCTGCATCGCTTGTCAGATCGGAGGAGAGCGGTCTTGTGGTCATCGAGAGCACGGTGGGTCTCATCAATAGCCATGGTCATCTCCTGCACGGTCTTCTGGTGCTTGCCGATGTTAGCGTTCAAAGCGGCGATGGTCTTGTCGGCGTTTCCGAGGTCCTCGTTGAGGTTTCCAACTTCAATTTCGAGGTTCTTCTTCACCTTCAGGATATCAGACTTGGCCTTCTCCTGATCTTCGAGCTGCATCTTCAGCTGTTCGATCTGTCGGAGGAGTCCCTTGCGGGCCTTTTCTCCCTCTTCATCAGCCTCAGCCAGCTGCCTCTCGTAGGAATTGCGGATGGTGGCGATTTCCAGGGTGAGCTTGGTGCACTTGCTTTCTCCGGAGGTAACCAGGATCTCCAGTTCATCAATGTGTTGTCTCAGCTCGTCGTTCTCTCCCTCGAGCTTGCGGCGGATCTTCTCGAGCTCATGGCTGTTTCGGCCTCCCTCAAGTTCAGCGTTCAGGTCCCTGATGTCAGCTTCCAGTTTCTTCTGGAGTCGGGTCAGGTTCTCGATGGTGACGGTGTACTCCTCGCATGATGATTTCATGTTGAGAACGTCAGTCTGAAATGATCGGTTTAAGTAAAATTCGAGATTAAATCTAGTTAAAATTTTACCAAGTCTAGAAAAATTTGCCATTCACTCCATGAAAAGTTTTCCATTGCAATGTGTTGTATAGTTAGACCAAACTTGAAGGTTAAAGCAATATTGAAAAATATCTAATTTACTCACGTTGGATTTCTGGAGTTCAAGAGTAAGGACCTCGACTTGGCTGCTGGCACTGTCGTACTTGCTCTTCCATTCAAGGATGATCTGGTCGATCTTCTTACACTTCTTGTCCATTGCGTTGAGTTCGGAGCGAGTCCTCTCCAGCTCGACACCAGAGTCCTCGAGTTCGTGCATCAGACGAGACCTCAACTTGTCCAGGTTGTTACACCTGGGGAGCAGGTCGTTACAGCAATGGTTACAAATTTGTTACTTTTATTGTGACTTTAGTCATAAATTGTGTTACCCATATCTAAGTATTTAATGATTTCTACTCGTATGTTTGCACAAGTGGTTATCGTAGTTCTAGCTTATAGCTTTAATAGCGCAATTGCTTATGTAGTTGTATGTAGCTATATATTATTATAAGTTACGTTTCCATGATATTCTGGCCAGAATGATCAAAGTAGAAGCGGTGTGCTATAATAATAATTTCGGACCGAAATACTCCAGCATTATTCCCATGGTACTTGATAAGTCAACATATGCTCAACATGTTGTATCTATGTTTTGAAGCCATCTCTCAGTAAATAAAGCATTGTACGGTTTTCCCTATCGAGTTTTCTAAGTGAGGCGCCGAACAAGCTTCTTCCTAACTTGCTACACTTCAACACTTATCTCCCCGAGAAACATGCCCACATAAGGTAAAAATATGCCCGGAATGAGTGGAGCAGTGGAAACAAGAGCTGGTTGAAGGTTGAGGGTTGTTGACAATGACTGTCATCGGTTGTTAGCTGCACTTCGGCCGAGCAGGGTATATTTATTGCAACCTAGACTTAGCTAGGCTACTCGCCCACGCAGTCACACAGTGGGTGTTGTTGGTGAAGGAGCAGGGATTTTTCACGCTCTCAAAAAATTTCAACAGACTGCATCTGCAAAGTTTGCAGGTATCTTGCTGAAATGGCCACCGAAATTCCATATGTATGCCGAAATAGCACTAGCATACAATAACGTGAGCCTACATAACAACATACTTGTCTGATTATACTCTAGAAAGTAGATATTTAAAGAAAAAGTTCAAATGCTCTAATATGTCTGAGGAACACTCTTTTTAATTATCTAATTTGCATGAAACAGTCTCTCCAATGAACATATCTGTATCAAGAAGTCTTAATCCAATTATTTGATTTGTATCAAGAACACACTCCCTATTACCCAAATACTCACTTGGACAGAGCTTCATCAGCACGATCTTCAGCCTCCTGGATTCGGGCAAGGAGCTTTCTCTTTTCAGCTTCCAGCTCTGTAAATATTGCTAATAAACTTCTTCACAAATCATAGGTAAACGTTGCTAATTATCATCTATTCTAATCAATGATTGATCGACAAAACTCAGAAAACAGCGATTTCAATTGCCGAGAAACTACAATTTCGTTATGCTGGCAAAGGCTCCAATTTAACTTACAATAAGTTAATAACAATTTAGAAGTGGAAAAATAAAAACATTTGAAAAAACTAAAATGCCCCTACCGTCGATCTTGGGGAGAGCTTCAGACTCGAGTCTGCTCTTCCAGGACTGACATTCGTTCTGGGCGTTGGAGAGGTTCCTGAGCAGGTCGTTCTTCTCGGCGTTCGAGATCTCCAGATCGTCTCGGGCGGCGTTGAGGTCGGCGGTGGCGGCTCTCAGCTGGTTGATCAGCTGGTTCTTCTGAGCACTCTCGTCCTCGAGCTGTCCCTTGAGATCGTCGATCTGGGCACTGAGGACCTTCTTCTGCTTGGCGAGGTTAGCCTCACGAGCCTCGGCCTCTTCCAGGCGTCCGACGGTGGCGTTGTTGTCCTTCACCAGCTTGTTGTACTTGTCGGTCAACTCTCTCAGGGAAGCTTCCAGGGCGGCAATGCGGGCGTTGGCTTCAGACAGAGAGGCGTCAAGTCCGCTGGCGTTCTTGTCGGCGGTGGCCTTGGCCTTGGCGAGATTGTCGATTTGTTCGTTGAGGTCGTTCATCTCGGACATGAAGGCCTTCTTTTCTTTTTCAGCCCTGAGTTGGAAGTTTTGTGTGAGTCTAAGTAAGTTTAATCTTCATTGAAGGGTAAAATATACTGAAAATTGTAGTTTGTCTGATAAACCTCCTTTTTTTGTTTAATTCTTAAAAATTTTTGTTTTATTCTTGTCGGTTTATGCTAAAACATATTGCAATTAAAATATTCACCAAACTAGGCCAATTTTATTCGACTCACTTGGCTTTGTATTTTCTGAGCATGTCCTCAGCATCTTCAAGCTGGTTCTGGACATCGTTGAACTTCCTCTTGGCGGCATCTGAGGCCTCCTGAGCTTCGAGTTCGGCAGCCTCCTTCTCCTTTCGGAGCTTGGCGATTTCCTCCTCTCGTCGACGACACAGTTCGGTCTGAGGAAAACGGCGGTGTGAAAATCTGGGCGGTGAAATTGATAGAATTTATCGAAGCAATTTAGCGAATGATTGTAACTTTTGGCGAAGGAATGTACTACGCAGCGTCTGAAATGGATAAGCATCAATTTCAAATCTGGAGCTTTTAACAAAGCTTCAAGGTTCTTAAATCTAAGCAAAGCGATCAACAAGATAACAAATTCACCAATTTGACCATGACGGAATGTTAGGATAATCCGAGAAAAAGGATAATGAGAGACCGGCAACTCCAGACACGGTATTATTTACTGAGCGCTGATTCTTTGAATCAAGAGTTACAGAAAAAGGTTTCCGGTCCTTGGAATATTAGCATTCCTCATAATGCATTATACCCCACAGTTTTAGGAGTCAAGGTGCCATCCTCACTAATTATACATATGCATACAAATATGTTTATGAGACGTGAAATCTGTTTAAAATCCTAAACTCTGGTCACTCTGTTGACGGGCCTGATAAGAAAGTAATCAACTTAATAAGAAAGTAATTGCTTACAGCAGCACTGTTAGCACCACCAGCTTCCTCGATCTGGTCCTCGTAGGCGGCGATCTGGGCTTCCAACTCGTTCCTCAGCTTCTCCAGCCTCTGTTTCTGGTTTCTCTCGTTGTCCAGTTCATCTTCAGTGTCCTTGTTCTTCTGCTGAAGATCCTTGATCTGTCTCTGACATTTGGTGACGTTGTTCTGCTCTGATTCCACAGCTGACTGGAGGTTGGAGATCTCACTCTCCTTCCTTCGGATGGTGTCCTCAGCCTCGTTCTTCTGTCTGGTCATGTCATCAAGCTGTCCCTGGGTGTCCTTCAGTTCAGCGTCCTTCTTCCTCAGATTCTTGTCCAAATCAGCCTTGGCTCTCTTTTCCTTTTCTAAGTCTTGTCTGGTCTCACTCAACTCAGACTCGACCTTCTTCTTGTCCTTATCCAGACGTTGTCCCTTCTCTTGGGCCATCTGGAGCTGAGACTCAGTCTCGGAGAGTCTGTTGGAGGTGTCTTTTAGTTTGAGGTCGAGTTTTTTGATTTCCTCGTCCTTCCTGGTCAATTCGTTGATCTTTTCCTTGATCTCTTCTTCCTTTCCTTGGATGTCTCCGCCAGCCTGAAGAGGGTTACTGTTAGTCATCGTTCAAAATATGTCGAGAAGTTAAGATACTAGTTATAAATTTCTGATATCACTAGTTACTATATATATCGCTAGTCACTAGAATGTCTGTAAAATATATACCCACACTCGACAGCTAAAAGTTTACAAAACTTTCTATAATGAGAAAAATGTATAGTGCACAATGTATAGTGCACAATGTATAGTGCACAATGTATAGTGCACAATGTACATGCCTATTGATAAAAGAATAAGTCTTCTTTAGCACACGATAAATCACTTTGGTTACAACTCAAATGGAACTTACAGTTTTGAGTTTTTCGCCAAGAGCCGCAAGTTCCTGCTGAACTCCAGCGAGTTCAGCCTCGACTGCTCTCTTGTTCTCAGCGACGATGAAGTTGTTCTCTTCTTCCTCCTCGATCCTGTCAATCAGCTCGTTGTTCTCCTCTTCGAGTTCCTTCTGCTTACCCTCTAGCTTGAAGACGAGGTCCTCAGCATCGATGGCAGCCTGTCGTTCCCTCTCGAGTTCAGCCTGGATTGCCATCCTTTCGTTTTCGAGCTTGGCGTATTTCTCCTCGAGTTCCTTCTTGGCAGCAGCGGTGGCAGCAGCCTCTTCCATGGCCTTCTTCATTTCTTCTTCCTTGGCTCTGATCTCTTCCTCTTGACGAGCGATGGAGAGAAGGGGCTTGACCTTGGTAAAGAGTTTCCACCAGGGCCAATTCCTCAGGATAAAGTGCTGTCGAATGTTCCTCTGCAGAACAACAACTCCGACCCTGAGGTACGCCTCGTTTAGGGAACGCATAAGAAAGAAAATGTTATATCAACTAAGCCTCTGAAAATAAAATCACGTACTGTAAGGATTGAATTTGATGATTCATAGAATCAATTATATTTATTTACCTCTGTTCCATAAGCTTCTTGTAGATCTTGCGAGCAATCCATCCACGAGCAAGAGCCTGGAAAGCAGTAAGGATTTCAGTGATTTTCTCGTCACGAAGATCCTCAAGTCTTCCCAAGATTCCAGCACGGAAGAAGACCTTGGTGTTTCCGAACTTGGCCTCATCGTCGGTGAGAGCGAGATGCTTGATGATGATCTGAGAAGCTTCCTTGGCTTCGATGAAACCGGCGGGGATCGCAGAGGCAGCAAGGATCTGGTATCGCTGCTTGAAGTCGGCGTAGGCGATTCTGTTGGGGAATCCAGCTCGGACGATACGGATACCTTCCAGTACACCATTACACCTGATAGAAAGAGGATTAGTCATTTTGAAGATTATTTATTTTTGATGAGTCAGAAATTATGGTGAAGTTAATCTAAAATGATTATGTTGGGTGTTATAATCAGCCTGAAAAGCGATTTAGGCATTAATAAAAACCTAACCTGAGCTGATGAAGGATGAGCTCAGCCTGGACCTTGCCGGGAGTCTTGGTCTCGTTAGGAACCAGACAACGGATGAAATGAGGGTATGTGGTGTTCAACATGCCCATCAACTCGTTGAGAGACTTCCTGTGCACCATAGCCATGGTCTGGAAGGTCTTCTTCCTTTCCTTGGGTCCGGCGGGGACGCAGTCAGCGAAGAGTTCGGCCATGTAAGGCATGGCAGACTTTCTGAAGAGATCCAGACAGTTGTCATTGAGAGGATCAGCGTTCTTTGTGAGCCAATCTTCAACATTGTAGCCAACAACACCTGTGGGGGAAGATTAGATAGGGAGTTTTGTAGCTTTTTGATAGCACTTACCTAATATCTAACATCCAAGTTCTCATGTAAGGAGTGCTTTTGAACGATTAATTTAAGGCAAAACATCACAAACCAGCATAATGGTGAATGTTGAAGTGGGGAGGATGTTCCATTCCCTTGACGGACTTGATGGAGGGCACAGAGAACTTGGGGTGCTTCTTGTTGTGCTGCTGGATGACCTTGTCCTTGTAGGTCATGTCAGTGGCCTTGGGGAACATGCACTCTTCATCCAACATAGGCAAGATACCCATGGGCTTCTCCATAAGCTCGATGGAAGCTTCAAGATCAAGACCGAAGTCGATGAACTGCCAGACGATTCCTTCCTTCTTGTACTCTTCCTGTTCCAGGATGAACATGTGGTGGTTGAAGAACTGCTGGAGCCTCTCATTGGTCAAGTTGATGCACAGCTGCTCGAAAGTGTTGAACTGAAATGGGGGTTCTAGGTGAGATTTATCTATTAACATAGTTGATAAAACTATTCAAGTCATTTTGATCTATCCAAACTCGAAAAGTAGTCTTTTGGAAAGGAGAGCCTTACTTTTTCAAAATGCAAACATGTTTAATTTATTAAGAGTAGAAAATGCTTACATCGAAGATTTCGAAACCGGCGATATCCAGCACACCACAGAAGTTGGACCTGGGTTTCTTGGTATCCAGAGCCTTGTTACACTTGCCGATCAACCACTTGAAGACACGTTCAAAGATAGCCTTGCACAGAGCTTTGGTGGCGAAGTATACCTGAGTAGTATGGCTTAGCTATTTTGTAGATTTCCACTTAGTTCATCTTTACTTAATTTTCTCACTGTACCGGGAAACCTTAACTATAACAAATTTTCAATACGGTTAAAAGCATTTGATGTTTAGAATTGATTGTCAAGAAATTGAACCTAAAAAATTAAAGATAAAAACCAACTGTATTACTTATGAAGATACCGACCTGCTCTGAGTTTTGAGACTTGGTGACCATCTCAGATCCGACTTTGACCCTGGGTTTCAGGAGAGACTTCTGGAACTCAGCAGCAGGGATCTGCAGGAGACTTGCGGTCTTCTCAATAAAGACGGGGTTCTCAATCTCACAACCTTCGTCTCTCTTGTTCTGCTTGAGGGTGATGTTACCGAACAGCAGACAGGCGGACATGAGTTTGAGGATAGAGTACTTCTCTTCGTCAGTGAAGTTAAGGATGACCATAGCCTCTTCGTTCTCCTTCCACAACTCAACATCGTCCTGTGATGGCACGTGAACGTCTCCGTTGCTGAGGAACTTGTACTTGTTTGCGTCTGGGTCCAAGAGGAACTGTCCGGTGATCATGTCCTGGGGAAGTCCCTTGAAGATCTGATAGAAGATATGGAAGTTCCTCTCTTCAGGGTTCTGGTAGGTCAGACGAGCCTTCTCCAACAAGTAGTACTCGATATCAGCAGAAGCCAGCTTGGCGTCTTTTCCGAAATGGACACGGATGAATTTACCGAATCGAGAGGAGTTGTCGTTCCTGACGGTCTTGGCGTTACCGTAGGCCTCAAGGACGGGGTTACACATGACAACTTGGTCCTCGACAGACATCTTCTTGGGCTCACCCTCTTTGCCTCCAGCAGCACCAATGCTGGCGAAGTATTGGATGACCTTCTTCGTGTTCTCGGTTTTTCCGGCACCAGACTCTCCAGTAATCAGGATGGACTGGTTCTCCCTGTTTTGGATCATGTCAGAGTAGGCGTTGTCGGCGATAGCGAAAACGTGAGGTGGCAGTTCAGTCCTCTTCTTTCCTCGGTAGTTGTTGATGACAATATCTGGGAAGGAAGGATATTATTACTTTTAGGATAGTTCTCTGATATTCATAAGTCTTAGATACCATAAGTCTTAGATACCGTAAGTCTTATTTCCATGGAAATAATTTGTAAGTAGCTTTTCCCGAATCCAATAACCATCCTACGATCTTATGACGAAATATCACTTCACATTCACATCAATTGAGAAATTATTCTACGACACAACACAAAAAATTAGAGCAGTTCGTAGATCTAAAGTTGGTATAGCAAAATGTAGCAAGCGTAGTCACCTGTGTAGATGGGGAATCTCTTGTAGGGATTGACAGCGACACAGAAAAGACCGGAGTAGGTCTGAAATAGTAATGGTATTTCAATTGAGAATATTTCAATACTTGATATTTTAGTCAGTATATGTAATCGTTAAAAGATTTTGGAAATCTTCAAAAATCCTCCCCGGCTCTCCACATTTTACAGCTACCTTATTCTATCTTAGGCAACGGTTTACTACGATTGCGATATTTTATGTAAAAACACTATTGGGTAAGATCAAAACTTGACATGAAAGCCTGATGTCTTAAAAATCTGCCGAAGTCTTAAAAGATGTTTTAAGATTGTTGCAAACTAGGCCAGTACAGACTTGGAAAATTAGTCTAAGATAGTTTAAAATCCGAATAATACATGGCTGTCAGCTGTTAATTGTACAAAAAATACAAAGCTAAAACTGTAGATGTGAATCTCAGGAACTCACATAGATGATGTTGGAGACGTATCTGCTCTTCAAGTTGTGTAGGATTCCTCCTTCGTTCAGGTAAGACAGCAGAGACATATCAGTACACATCTCGAATTTAGGGGGGTTCATTGGCTGACAGTCGTTGATGTTCACGGTTCGTTTCTGAGATGGATGCTGTTAGGGAATCTGATGCTTGATCGGGTTGTAGTGATTGTTAACACCATAGGCAGAGTTTTGAGACATGGTCAATGATGTAGGAAAACCAAATTCATAGTTGTCATGTATCGCTCTGCTAGTGGACATAATTATCACTTTATGATGTCTCATTTTTAAATTTTAGGTCGATTCGTAACGTGGGCACAATGCACATGGAACTATAACATCACAGAAAGTATTCGTTAGACGACAAATTTCTCGATGACATCAATCAGGCTTTAGAAAATTCCTCTTCTCCCAAAAATTCATCCCAACCGTTCCTTTTCGACCCTGGTTTTATTAGGAATCCAGAAATATTATGAGCACGCAAACTATCGGACCACTTTTACCAATTACTTTTGAGTTTATTTCTGTCCGACAAGTCTACTAAGCATCAGTAATTCCATAGCGCTAGCACTATGCACATCGCACTTGTTTGGATTCAGTTTTTATTTTTCTTCAAAGAAGTCGGATATTTTTTGGCCGAATTATAGACTTAGACGGCAAGAAAACAGAAAATACACTGTCAGATTTTGTCGGTCCAGCAAATGTCAAAGTTGATAAATCCATGAAATAAAGTTCTGTCAATTCGTTAAAATATTACCGATTCTACCTTAATGAACCAGTCTGTTTGAGGGGCTTGTTGTGAGTTGATAAATTAAAATTTTTAGATAAGCATTGTTTGGTAAAAACAAACATTAGAAGTCCATTCATAAGAAGCTTATAGCTTTATCAAACAATTAAACAACCTCAATCCTTGAACATGATTTATTTGTTAAATCTAGGTTTCATGCTATCAAACAATTAAACAACCTCAATCCTTGGACATGATTTATTTGTTAAATCTAGGTTTCATGTTAATTTGATTTAATTTCATTAGAACATGGGAAATGTTCTATGTTCCTGGATCAACGAAAATTCACCTCTGAGTGATAAGTTAGCTTGAAAATTTCAGGAACCTTAGGTACAGAAATATATCAGTGCCAATTTTTGTTGACGTCGGCGGAGGTTTAAATTTTCAAGGGCCTTTTAGGGCCGTAGCTTCCTCTGAGGTATATAGAAATGTTAGCCGTTCACCTATTCGATGAGACAAGGGTTCAGTGTTACTACAAGACATTTTCTAACTCAGTATCTTAAACATGAATGATGAACAAGTCTTAACAAGTCAAATCGCGGTTGACTAGTTAACTTTTTCCAAGATGGTAACCTCGAGATGAGACAATAGTAATACTCAAACGTAGAACTTTTTAATTTTAGTGATTCATCATTAAGAATTTTAAGATTTAGCCCGATTAGGGTGAAAATTGGCATGAATGTTCAACACTAAAAGTGCGAACCTGACTTGTCCGGATCAGCAAAATTTTGACATTTTACGATAATTCTGAAAGTAACTGCTTACCTCGTTAGTCTCAACCAGGTTGACTTGGCAGTCATCTCCCTCTTGTTTCAGGATCTCGACCTTTGCGAAACCTTCGTCTCCAGGGATGGGCAGCCAGGCCATCTTCTTGCCGGCGAAGTCTGACGCGGTGTTAGCATTCTTGGGAGCGTAGAGGTACTTGCAGGAGTCCTCCCACGTAGCGGCCATATTGCCTGCGGAGGAGGAGTAGGAGTTGAGAATAAGTAAATTGGGTTTTGGGAGTTGAAAGTGAAAGTTTTTAAGGTGAGGGGAGTTGAGAATGCATATTTTGAGTAAGTTTTAATTGAGGTATTGATGCTTTGGATGATGAATGTGAGTGATGTAAATGATTCAATGTGGCAATTTTTGTAAAATTTGTTGATTTCAGCAAATGGTCCAGAAATTTTGGATATCAAATTTGCAGCTAGTCCTTAATTTTACATCGATATGACCGCTTGCTAATTTGCTATTGGCAGGACGACAGAGTCAGTAGAGAATTACGTAAAACTATGTAAAATCGACTCCAAAATTCCAGCAAATCTCCTCAATGCCGTGGAGAGTTGCAACTTCTAATTACATGATGAACTAGAAACAAGGGTGGATCGCTTTGCATTCCCAGGAAATAAGACACGAAGAAGGCCAACCGATAACATATAATTCAGCTGCTGATGTTCACAGGCGGCGTTAATGACAGCGGTTAGCAGCCCCAGACGGGAGTTAAGACAGTCACCAAGGTTACCGGTAATCACCATGGTTAAAGAGTTGCTGATGAAAACAAAAACGGTTGAGTTGGTTACTTACTTCCCTTGGTCATCTTGGTAGTTGCTGTCGGCTGGAAAGTTCACTCACAACCAAAAAGGTAGATAAAAATAATGTGCGAGTTTGGTGGTCTGGCCTAGTTTTGCTGAGAATAGTTGTTGAAAGGCAGGTTCCTGCTGACAGCTCGTACCTCGTTTATTGGTTCAGTCTAAGGCGAACTTTTGAGGACCAAGTTTAACAGTAGGAACGCACTCCACAGACTTCCTCGACCTGAACTCACACAGAACTGCGTCCATCGGGATTTCTTTTTGATGCTCGGTTTGCGGGTGACAATGACTCGGAGGAATATGACTACTTGAACCGCTTGCTATCTGATCATTGGCCGGTGTGGATGCGGTAAAAGCTTGCTTGTGCAGGGCCGGGTGATGCACTGTAAGGCTTCTCTGCAAACGTGCTAGAAGGAAGTGTTAACACAGTCCTGCGGCCTGCAAATATGGCGCATTTTAAATTCCACAGTTCGGCCTCTTTCCAATCACCATCTTATTTACTGTTTCTCCCATATATGGTCATCACGTGACTAAAGTGGGGTCACGTGATCTGCTGTTCTATTGTTAAACTTTAAAAGTTCCAATCAGGGGGTGTACAAGCAAACTTTCGGGTTATTGCCGGTGATACTAATAACTTGTAAACTTTAGATTTTTGTTTCTCCCCTATTTTTGCGAATATTGGAAACCCCAGCCTATAGTAGCTGCATTGAAAGAACAGGACGTGCGATTCGAATAGATTTCTTGCAAGCTGCAGTGATGCAGCAAATTGAAAGTTTCATATGGTTTCACTTATTCTGGGGAATCGGCCTGACAAATTGGAAAATTGTATGGTATTAGTGCTGAACGACATAACTGCAAGTTTCTGGACAGTAGCAAAAATTGTATGATTCCATCTAGTTGCAGTTTTGGGAATCAAAATTACATTGTACTGAATTCTGATGTAAGTTCTTATTTAAGCAGGATGCTTTTGGTGGTTTGATAATCAATATTTTCTCAAACTTTACTATTTCTAAAACATCAATAATCCGTTTTAGTCGATTTAAAAGACTAAAAACTTTCGTAAAATCTAAGTCAGTAAGTCGAGTACGAAAATGTCAGCCCCGCTTCAGCAGCACGCTTCACTACATAAACAAGCAACTGCCGTTCCGAGCTGGTCACTCTAGCTTTCATATTACAAAACTTGATAATGAGATAACTTGCACACGGCTAACCCAATAACACCTCCAACCAATCACCAGTCGTGGTTGGTGCAGGCGACCAACAGGTAACCATGGCAACCCCAAATAACAACGAATATTAATTAGCCAATCAGGAGGCAGGAGAGGGAGGGGAAAAACAGCACAACACAGGATGCGTTACAGGTGCCTGCTTCCTCTACGTCTCTCCTTGGAAGAAAGTGGTAACTTCATTAGCCTCATAGCATTATTAATGTAACTTCACTGTATCATCAGACAGAAGAACAGTGCACTTTTTAATTCCTCGAGCTTTTTAAGGAGTTTGGTGTTTTTCTAGGCGGATATTTAAATCAATAATTGTTGCAAAATTTCAAGAATGGGCGTTTATCTGAAGTCATTTATATTATTCATTGTGGATAAAATTAAAGTTTTATCGTGATGGTCGTCCTGTAAAAAAGTATTATGGCTTGAAGGAATGAAATGATCAAAAGTTTTAGAGCGGAAAAAGCCACAGAGTTTTCTCATCAAATTATTGAAGTTTGTTGCCTCTATGAACCGTGGTGTATAGAACTATTCACAAAAAGACGGCTTCAAACCTCGAGACAGCCTTACTGACACGTGCCGGAATATTAAACTTCCAAAGTCACGTGGCCAAGTATAAATCACGTGGCGCTAAAGCTGGAACTTGTTATTGGTGAGACCTAGGTCACATGATGTTTTAGTTTACGTGATGAGTTGAAGTACTAAAGTTGAACCGGTTTTGAAGACAGATTCGGAGTATTGTTTGTCGTCTACACGGCACTAAAGAACTTTATTTATAATAGAGCTGTAAAGGTGCCAAAACTAGACGAAAATAACTTTTTTTGTGTCCAGAATCTCAAAGTTTTGGTGCTTTTTGATATTCAAAATTCCCAGAACTTGAACTCATTGGTGTCCTTTCAACCGTACAACTGTCCAGACAAATCGCTTGACCTGAATCGTGTTCGTTGTTTGGCGTGACAGAAAGATAATTGCTCTAATTTCGTCCTCAGTGCTTGCAGCACAATACTGCTGGTTCTTGTTTAAGTTTTTGCAGCTAAAGTTGGATTGTGTGACAGACTTTTTGGAGCTCCTACAATTTTTATCAGGCTGTATGGCGCTGTGATGACTTTTAAAGTTGTTGTGTCTCTTATTGAACCTAAAAAATGCATTTCATTAGAATTTCATAGCAAATAGTTACCACTACTCACTAGTAACCTCTATAGTGACCAGAAGTAGCATTACCACTATTAACTACTTGTAACCACAAGTAACAGCCGGTATTTGTAATTCCTGGTGAACATCTAGACTCTACTTTAAATTCTGTTTTTCTACTTTTATTATTCCTCAGCTATAGGATTGGAAAATAGACTTGGTTACATATTCAATGAGGTTAAGAGAAATAAAATTCCTGGTTTATTGCTTTGAAGTGAACTTTGTGGAGGGTCATCAACACATGGGATTGACTTCAACCCTTTATGCTTTACATGGAATTGACTATGTGTCGTTTGTATTGTATTTGTATTGACAACGCTCCATGTTGTCCTGAGTTGCTGAGTATCGTGGAACTAGATGTAGTGATATTAAGATAGGGTAAGTGGGACTAGATGAAGTGATATTAAGATAGGGTAAGAAAGTTAAAATATCTAAGAAAGCTAAAGTTGAGGATGTATATCGTTATTCAACTTAGATATATCATGATTCCTTGTGAAAGTCCAAAACTGACCGACAATTTTTGTGAATAAATCTTCCACCCAGAAATATTCCACCCAGAAATATTCCACCTTTTTTTATCTTTAGTGGCAAAAAACCTTTCAATTTTCATGATATGATACCTTTTCAGCTTTTTTCTTTTTGCGGAGGACATTCTATTTTTACAGCACATCAATCATCTGCAGACTTAGAGAGCGGCAGACAAATGAAAATTCGAAATATTTCCGCTTACGTGGAGTAATTTGGAATGTGGCTAGCTAAATTGACACATGTTGAGCGTGTCAGATGACGCTCAGAGAGCATGTGTTGACTAGTGCTGAGAGACCTCGATATGAATAGCTAATCGATCAGCTAATTAACAAAATCAGCAATGTTTATAACACGAACAAGAAGTAAATAAAGTACTTAGTAAGGTAGAGCTAAAGATAGGATAATTTAGAGCTTGTCACTATTGACCAGTAATTTCATTAATTACATTGTGCTGGAGGGATCACCGTTCCCTCCTGCCATTAACTAATTAGTTCTTTTTTGTTTCTAAACGGCCAAAACCAGGAAGTCCAGCGTTGGGGTGCTGATCGTGGCGTCCCCCTGTGGTTCCCCATGGATGGCCTGGAGGCATTCGGCTCAAGGACACCTTGTAGATTAGATGTCACCAGGCCCACCAAGGGGGAGAATGGGTGGCCACTTTCGGCAACCTCCGTGCCCCAGAAAAGGCTTTCCTAGTTTGGGTTTGTTGCAGCTTTTAGAAAAACACTTAGTGTTAAGACTATATGAGTATAATTAAGCTGCAGTATTTTAAGGAAAGGCGGCTGATACCGAAACCTCAAAAACTTACCAAGTATATGACTGTAATTTTGCCTATTTGCCATCACCAATTGTGTAAATCTACAAGCAATTGAGTTGATGGGAATGCTCCCAAGACCCAAGCCGACAGTGGCTAAATGTCTATACTTTCAATGCCATGACAAGAATGACATCACTGGCTTCATTTTCTGTTCTCCAAACACTTTAGGGAACGGGCGGTTGTAATCTTCAAGTTTCAACTCAAAGTTGGAATTGATGAAAAAACTTGCTCAGGATTGCTGGAACATTAACTACGGCAGTGGCTACTTGCTGGTTGCCAGGTTGGTTGCCAGGCTGGTTGCTAGGTTGGTGGCCAGGCTGGTTGCCAGGTTGTTTGCAAGGCTGGTTGCCAGGTTGGTTGCCAGGCTGGTTGCCAGGTTGGTTGCCAGGCTGGTTGCCAGGTTGGTTGCCAGGTTGGTTGCCAGGTTGTTTGCCAGACTGGTTGCCAGGTTGGTTGCCAGGTTGGTTGCCAGGTTGGTGGCCAGGTTGGTTGCCAGGTTGGTTGCCAGGTTGGTTGCCAGGTTGGTTGCCAGGTTGGTTGCCAGGTTGGTTGCCAGGCTGGTTGCCAGGTTGGTTGCCAGGTTGGTTGCCAGGTTGGTTGCCAGGTTGGTGGCCAGGTTGGTTACCAGGTTGGTGGCCAGGTTGGTTGCCAGGCTCTACCAACCACTATCTTAACGAGGTGTTCTGTTTATTGGACAAAGGAGATTGTCAGTCAATAAAGAAGCTGCCTGGTCAATTAAGGAGCTGCCTGTTGGTGAAGAAAGCACTCTAAAAACCACTCTAAAAGCGTTGAGGAAACTATACAACAACAAGCTGTGCCAGGAGTTAAACCACTTCCAGTTACCAGTAGATCACTTGCCATCGTTGGGGTGACCGACCTTTGAAAGACCACTTTGGAAAAGGGTAAACTTTACCACTTCGCAGTTTCGTTGGTCTATTTAATTTAAATTATTAAATTCATCATAAGGTCGTCAAATCGACTAAAAGTGAAATGTGAAACTCAAATTGACATGTGAAACTAAAATTGACGTATGGTACTAAAATTGAAAATGTTTTTAAAAACTCACCTTTCCATGCCGAGAAGTCAGTCATGGTCCCTAAAGAAAACTTGAGTTATAAATAGATAATGTAAAACCTAATTAATTTCCAGCTGTTGTTGCTGGACCAATGAAGCAACTTCCTAGATTAATGCTCTACCAATTGCGCTACCGCGACCCCTATTAGGACCGATAGCGCACTTAATTGGTATAGCACTTGACCAGACAATGCATTGGTTTTCCGATCATAATCGGCACGGCACGGTGCCGGTCCATTAATTTTCTGCATTTACCAGTGTTATCTCTCAGTGCACACCCCTGGAAGTGAAGCATGCTCGAAATGGGGAGTGGGGACCTTTGTCGTGGTTTTGTTATTTTAATTGTCTATTAAGTATTTTGGCGACCGATAATACCATAGAAATTGAGGATGATGCCACTGAACCTGTTAACACTGAACCTGTTGCGGTAATTAAAAATTTTGTGCATTTCTAGGAGTATTGTTATAAATTTGTCACGTACATTAACAAAGTGGGCAAAGGTGAGTAATATGATGCAAGCGCAATTAAAGTTAAAAAATCGATTTAAATTTGTCGCGTTATTGATGGAAGATCACGTGGTTTTCTCAGCAAGCTGGGAGAGATCACAAAGAGGATCACGTCGATTAATTTTAAGGAATAAACATCGCTTCTTGGAACGAAAAAGAAACAGCCAACCAAGCTGGAAGGGAACTTATTTTAATCTATTTGATAACTCTGTGTGCACTTGCCGTGCAGAAGGGTGGCTGTGCACTATGAGTGCATCAGGATGCATCAGGTGTGCACTATGCGTGCACTATGGGTGCAATATGCATCAGGTTTACAAAGTTATATTACCTGAACTTGCCCGTCAATATAGATATCGTGTTTTGTCCACTTTCAGTAAATTACTTTTAAAAAAGTGACAGCTTTGTGTTGCATTCATAATATGTGATACATTCAAATCTTCATGGCCTATTGGATGACAGCTAGAGGCCAAATCAAGCTAAGAGTGTCCTTGTTCGACATGGATTAATTAATTTGTATAATCCTTGCCTGTCAAAGTTTTCACCGTCCAAAATTAATGAATATGTTTAATTACTGAATATGTTAAATTAATGAATAATGTTAAACTTAAAGCAATTTGTTAAACAGTCGTCTACGTCCATGATTTGGTCAGTTTAGAACTAAATTATTAAACAAACCTAGATTATTTAAAAAACATCGGTGACAGTTTTATTCTGGGCTGGAGCAGATTAATTAGTGCGGAGCAGAACTCGAAGTTATGGAAACGTTGACAAATTAAATGTGATCTCGAAAAAAGAAAGTAAAAAATTGGTGCCGATGCCATTTTGGAAATAAAATATCCCTTAGAAAACAAAATGGCGCAATGGACAAAGATTTTGAATTAAACTAATCGTTCAATTCAAGAGTTTGATGAAGCTTCACGAGTGAGTGACTATGAGCTCATTCTCCATCAAGGAGAATTATATATTTACTGAATGATGGACCGATGTAAAAGCGTCGCGAGAAGCCAATTCTAATTGTAACTCCTCAGGACACGATTAACAGCGTTTTGTAATTCTTTATAGAAAATCAGGAACATCAATATCGAAATATAACGATCGAACCTATAGTTTCAAATCGCATAAGTAAAGGAAAGATGGCCCTTGTGATCAGGTTAATTTGAATATCACGTAATGATGTAATATCAGTGACGAGGTATCTCATCCCTGATATCGGTAATATCAGGTTTGCCCAAGGACTGAGATTTGTTGAGTAAAACCCACACACCCGACCGACGATGCAGTTAGCGCTCTACGAGGGTGAGTCACGCAATGACAGCTATGAATCTCGGAGCGGAGCGGAACGACATTTTATAACACCGCTACATCGCGGTGTGAGTCCGGTGTGAGTCCGGGGATTGGCGGCAGCTTGGTCACGTGATACGGAGCGCGCTGGTCAATCTGCAGAGTTGCAAATTAGTGGGGAAGCACCTAAAACATCCTCGTAATTTAGTAGTATAAAATATGCTTCATTCAGTCAGGTTCCTATTCTCGCGGCTACTTCAAGCTCTTGGTTAGTTTCAGTCCGGTGTAAGTCTGGGAAGCTGTCTGGTACAAGACTGGTAATGACCCTATAAGTTTAACTACTAACTATCTAAACTACAGGGCTGTTTAGTTGAAGTGGCATGAATTTACGCGTTCCGGACATTCTTGTAACTGTCTGTTTCAAGCTGGGCTCCTCAAACTTAGGAATTGAAACTTACTATAGTTACCTTATTCAGACTTTACTTTTATTTTAAACTTTTTTCATTCCATTATCAGACTAAACTTTATTACAAACTTTTCATTTATCAAAACTTAACATCTTGATACAGCTGTACAGCACAACCTTCAATATCATTACAAGCTCAGCTACTAGCGATGTCATATCAAAAGCAATTCATGACATGGCTTTCACTATATCACTCACCAACGTATGTCACGTATACCCTGACTTTTTCAGCTCTTACTCCAAAACCCCAACCCATTCCCAAAAGTATAGAACTAGAAGATGTCCCAACCCTTTCCATAACCTTCAGCTATCCCCAAACTCAACCCTGTAGAGTAATGAACAGAGTGATAAAAGGTTCATGAATCGCTTGTTCTCGTACAAACTTTGTTTCCAGGGCTGCATTTATACGTCTAATCCTATTGATATCATCAAAAATTGAATATTCTTTACAAATCTAATTCTAAACATATCTTGTTGGTGAATTATTTAGTATTTGCGTTTAAGTTAAGCAGACAACTATATTCCATTATTCATTGGTCGTGTATTTCTACAATAATTGGAATGACCTTGGTTGGAAAAATGAGGTACACTGCTGACAGCGTGGTTTTCGTCCAGTCAACATTCTAAAGCTTAGCAAAATAGGTTCGTATTTGACGGCAAGCTGGCTAGCCACAGTAAAACACAGGAGTAGGTTGAACCATGACACTAAGTCGAGTCAAATCACGTGCACCGACCATGTCTGGACAATCACGAAAAGGTTAAAAACGTTAGATTTTTAGGAAAATAGACTCAACTTTATAAAAAACTGAAACCAGCCTGTTAATCCTAGCATGACCTTACAAAAGTCTAGCAGTACGCAAACTGGCAGTGTTAAGTTGAGGGTTATGTTTTAAATACCAGCATTTAGGCGGTTCTCGGATTCTCAAAATCCGGTCATTTCAGTCTTCCAGGATTCCGGACAGTCTTTTATATAATTGTTAGAATTTAGTGCAATCTTTCTGCTTCACTAGTTGTATAATAGGAGAGGATGGCCTTATACTTATTGTCTTATTAGTTCTCTGTAAGATCACGGATCGCGGAATATACATGTTAATGCAATTGTTACATCGATGTTGTCTAGGTGTTACCCAACTCATCTCGTCAAGGTTAATGCGGAAACAGAACAGCATGCTATACAGCATCTAAAAAAGCGAAATTATTATTTTTGGGATAACTGCGGCTACAACTCGCAATGACAGCGTCCGAGAAATGAACCTTATACCTCTGATAGTGATAGCGCGGCATAAAATTGACGGTTTTGATAAAACCTGCGTGAGGTTTAATCTCTGTGAGTGTGATCATAAGCTATAACATAAAGTTAAACTGGGAAGGAAAGGTTGGGTAAAAAACAACACTTTTTAGTCCATAATGTGCAATTTTAAAGGATGAAAAAAGAGCAGAATATTTAACGACTGACTAATAATTATATTCTTAGTGAAACTCTCATTATTACTGGGCAGAGTTATATGTGCAGTGATTCTGCAGTTACCAGAACCCTCCTTGCAAGGCACGCACACCTTCCTTTTATGCTGATGAGTTTCCTTCGAATGGGGATCGGAGAAAATAACCCGTCATGCCTCGAGCGGGAAAATTACTAAATTCTACTGCTGAACTGGAAGTAATTCATAATAATAATATAGCTCAGGGATTCGGGATACTAATTTTTTGTTTATTCCATGTCTTAAGTTGTTTCAAAAACACCATTGAAAGTATGAGTTTAACAACAACAAAATATATAAGAAGACTGCTTCGCGTTTTCGTATCAAGCACACACAGCATTATTGGCCATGCCGAAGGCCGATACAAATTGGCATTTTCGGAAAGCCCCGTTTTTCTAACTCATCCCAGCAATTTTCTCAAAAGTTTGGAACAGGTTTGTTGACAGGACTGATACTAGTAGGACCATAAACAATTACACACTTAGAACTAGTAATTGAGTAAAGCTATCCTCGTTACTCAGCTCTTTGTACTTGGGAAACAGGACAGCAGCCAATAATTCCAGTGGGAGGAACAAAACAGATTTTCATTGAAGCTTTAACTCCCGAACTCCGACTTAAAAGGAAAAATAAGAAACAACTGCTTTGGAACATTGGACCAGTCACCAGCCCGATAAGAAAAGCGCGTTTTTAATGCAGCCGCGTCAGTACGTCACCATGGTAACGAGCGGGCTAAACTCCTAGATTCCTGTTCCTCCCCATCTTCCGGAGAAAGCCGGGCCGCCCTGCACTCCGAGCTTCGTAAGTCCAATGAGAGGACCGGAAGTTGGCAAGAACCGCCCGGCAGGTGCTCCTTCTCGTCTCATCTCTCCGTCCTAAACCTCCTTCCACAGCTCGGGGGTTAATTACTCTCAATTTGCGGTTAATTATTAAAGTGCGCTTTATGTCGGAGTTTTATTGAGGATGTCCCGAATATGAAATGATTAACATGTGGACTTGTCAAGCTTTATATTTACTTTCTGTCATGGTCGACACGGTCCAGCTCCTTGGAGGGGGACAATTTCTATGGCATCTTTGTATTTACCACTAAAACGGGTGACACGTTAATTTATCGTGTGATAAACAAGGACTGGAATTGATTACAGAAAAGAAGTAAGACATACTTCAGAGAGTGAAAAAGTGTTAGAAGTAGTTGATAATTATTTAATTCTCGTTCTAACACGAAAATTGAAAAACAGTTGTGGAAGACTTACCTTACAGCCGTATATGCCCACAAAGGCTGTGCACTGTGTTTTGTTAGGAGATTTACCTTATTATGCATTACACGTCTGACTGAATAACTGAATAAGCATACTCGTGTACGTTACAAAACCCGTTAACTAAACATTGATGGGGACCGTACTATATGCGGTGAAGGACGCTGCAACGCCTGGCAGAGCTTTTCAAAGGCGATGGACGCTACTGAGGAGCCACCAGATACTCTACTCCAAATCTCTCATTGTCAAAAAACCATCGACGCTTCGGCGGAGAAACGGCGGAGTCCTTGTGTATTTATTTTTGATCGACGCCAAAAAAATAATGAAGGTTCATGATTTAACATTGATTGCATCACACCAAAGTTGATAAAGCTCTTAAAGGCTATAACTTTAAAGGCAGTAAAGCACTATACTCTGTGCTCCAAATATTTAAGGCTCAAAGGTGTGAAAAAAGTGCGCTGTTTAAATTTCTTGAGCTGATTCTTGAGACTAGAAGAAATCCTATAGTGTGTGACAAACCCCCAACGCAGTGTCCATGGTGTAGCAACGATACGCCGATACGACGTTTTAAAGTTGAGTTTGATTGATATACTCAGTACTTCCAGCACCACCTTTCAACATATCAAATATTTACGATCATTTCATTGGCGTGCCAAATAAGTTTTTAAAAACTTGTCAGCTCACTGCTAGACTGTAGCTACTTTTTCTAACCACCGGTGCGAATATTTCATTTTTCCGATACTCAGAGTGGTCTATGGCAACATACAAAATGTTTGACCGCCCTTAAACTGTAATCAAGTAACCATTTTCTAATTGCAAAACGTTCAGTGGTATTGCATCAGCGGTAAGCGCAACAGTATTTATGCCACTGCCAGAGTAAGCCCTGAACCTTTTTCACCCAACTCCTGAACCTCCGGGTTTAGCCTATCTGAAACAGTTTCATAAACCTGTTGAAGTGTTCTGTCAACTGATAGTGCTTACGTAAATATACTCTAGTGGTGAATATGATTGCACAAAAATTTTGTTATAAAAGACTGGAAAGTGAGGTTGTCTCCGATGCCACAAATAGGCGAGCTTTACAAATTTCCAGACTAATATTTTCACCGGGAGTAGTTAAACTATGGGATGTCAGCAACTTGGCTCAGATAGTAGGCTGCAGGAATCAACCTTACAAGTTAATACTACTACTCTTGCTCTGCTCTTCTTTTGCAGCAGCTGGAGAAACGGAAGGTTCGGGTCATTTGCCGGATTAGGCCATACTATATAATGAGCTTCTTTATGGAATTCAAGAGATTTTAATTGGGCTGGAGTTTTCAACAAATCATCAACAATCAGCATTTCAATAGTTTGTTATGAAGCGGTTTATCTGCAGCTGGTTCATTGCATAAAGTTCAATCTTAGTGCAATACAACAAAAATTATGAAAAGTGATATATGATTCGCTTGTAAAGCAAACTTAATTAACCGGCCTATTCCCCTTTATTCCATACCTGGAGAAATATAAACTTGCCAGGAGTTCGTGGCGGTATATATATATCAAAGAATAATCGGCTGTTCATCTGAGTAGCTATAGGCTTTCAAAATAAAGCATTCTCCAGCCAGATAGCCAGCTAGGCAATTTCATAAAACTTGGGGTAGCTACCTCAAAAATAAGATAGCTCTGCTCCTGACTTCTATGGAGCTTGAAGGATCGAGTGAAGAAATCTTTATGTCTCCGCCACCTCCATCCATTATGACATGTCCGAGCAAGCTCCAACTAATCTTCATGAATCCAAATCCTCATTAACGATAATTAGGTTTCAAGCACAGCAGTTCAGCCTGTGATTGGCTAATTATACCAAACCCTACTTTGATCAGCAGGCAAGTATTTTCTTGCTCAGTATCTACTAAAACGTTAACTCTTATTTTCTACAGATTTATATCCAAGTAATTTTAGTGTCTGTACATATTTCAACTAAAACTTTATAACTTGTTGACGGCCCAGACTAATGGTTCGCAACCCAGGATTGCTATATTTTCTGTGCTTTACGAATAGAAGCTGTGCAATGTTAGGATTTCCCTGTTGAAGTAGGTCTTCTCAAAATATTCTAACGGACCACACTACTACTAGCTTACTACTACTTATAGTGACTAGGCCAGGAATGAGAAAACTGCAGGGATATAGAGGAACTATAGAGTCTACAAGATCTAGCTCTCCTAGTCCTTGCTATAATGTTCAGATCTCATCTCACCAGAGCAGAGAGTCCCTGCAAGAACGGCTCCCCCTCCCCCGTAAAGATGTGAAGTACTATAACAGAAAGTTATCGTTATATAATCATGGAGATAAACGTTTAGAGAAGTGTGTCACTCTGGTGGCAGGGATTATGATATGGACGATTTTTGCGGATCTCTTTGGATTGTTTTGATTGTTTTAACCCTTTAATAGAGAAAGTTATTTTGGGGAGTAGTCAGAAATGATGACGAATGATGAGCTTCCTAGCTTCAGATTAGTTAAATTTTGTGACTCTTCCTCAGAAATAACTTTATCAGCCACAAAGAGTTTTTGTGAAAAACGGGAACAGTTCAGAAATTTCCCCCTTGTTGTATAGTTTTGCTGACTCAAAACAGTCTGATGATGATCTGCATTATGTTCATCAGTTTAACTAAACTTTGTGTTTGTCAGATGTTTGGGGAGACTTTTCATTCTTCGCTTCCTCTATGTTCTGCTGTCTACACTGTTGTTTGTATTAGTCTAACTGTCTCGTTATTGAATTATAAACCGATGCATTGAATAAATTTATGACAAATTGGTATTTTTTATTAAACTTAAAGCGTTATACATACTTTTATTGTCTTCTTTGTTTAAATATTCCAAATTAAAACTTTTAACGGAGTCAATCAAGCACGTAACAGTATTGTTGAGTCAAAGTAAACACGATTTTCAGAGTATAACAGATTAAATTCTTCATCAATCAAATTATGAAACATTCAATGAAAATAAAAGACTTAAAATTATAACTTCTTCTTCGATCTATTATCCTTAAAGAGTAAACTTAAAAGATGAAGATAGAAGAAAGTGGCACAACGCTAGATAAGCAGGATCATAAGTCGTCCTTTAAAAAGTACTTCTATGTCAATAGAAACGACTTTAAGGTCACAGTTGAACCTGACGCTGACGGAAAGCTTGGAAAAGTATATTAATGTTGCCTGATTTTTCAGAAGACGGCTCCAAATTTCATCCGAACGCAAAAATGTACCTGCAAATTAAATATCCAAAAATTCCATCTTTTTAATTTCAAATCCTGCTTCCTTAAATCATTTGGTTATATTTTCTGATATATATAATATAATACCTCAGGTTTGGGGACACGCCCTTACCCGTATAGTTAGCAAGACATCTTCCCAAGGTTTGTTTGTTAAACAATTTTATAACTTAATTGTTGTCTTAATGTTGTCATAATGTTGTTGCCATAATGTTGTCATAATGTCATAATGTGGTCTTAATGTTGTCATAATGTTGTCATATTGTGGTCTTAATGTTGTCACAAGGTTGTCATACTGTGGTCTTAATGTTGTCACAATGTTGTCATATTGTTGCATCGACACCAGACATAATTCCCTATTATTATCCTAATCTTATCCTTATCCTATCCCTAAATTTATAACGGTCTAGCGGTTGCGGGTTACTAGTATTTGTCGATTTACTGATTAACTATGGACAATAAACATAAAACCCTATTTATAAGTGGAAGAAGGCGATCGAGACAGCCAAGGACCTCCCATTCCCACCGAGACACCTTCTTCGTCAAGTAATGGAGAGGAAGAGGAAAAGGAAGAAAAGTCTTCCAGTTCTAGCAGTGGGGCGAAAAACCGGGCTTTAGGGCTTATAAGAAAACTTCCGCTTTCAGGTGAGATTTACTTTTGATCTTATCGTTCCTTCATTCAAGGTTAGACCAATTAGTTTACAGGAAGATTTCGGAAAATCGGTAGTCGAGCGCCTTGAACTATTAACGTTCAGATGACAGTTTTCTAAGACATGGCTGAACCCAGTCAAATACACAATGACTGAAGGATTATGTTTTAGCCCGATCGGTTAGGAAATGTTTGGTAATGCTATAGTGAATCCTGCGAGCTTGCCGGCGTCCAAATCAAATGTTTATCATTATTGCATTGTGATAGAATTCGACGAGGGTACTCAGGTACCCGTCACAAAATAAAGATACTAGTACTTGCTGTTCTTATCTTAACACGTACTACGGTATTCCTTGTAATTTATAGATAGACCTGCATCTGTGGTAAGTTCTTCTGTGTTTCTTCCTGTTTTTTGTCTGACTTTGTCCGACCCATATTCGACCCCTCTCCGAGAATAAAATGTGTCGGGAAGACAGGCAAGACACCGCAGCTCGGTGACAAAAAACATATAGGTTCTCAAACTTTTGATCTCCATGCTAAGGAAGAGCTCCAGAAGCAAATATGGTAGGTAAGCAACAAAGAAGACTATTGTGGTAAGAACTGTGGTTTCCAGTCCCTGCCATTTCAAACTTTGTCTATCCTTGCGACTGCGAGCATATCGTCTCGCTATCAGCAACTAGTAAATCGAAGTAACTAAGACTAGACACGCAGGTGCAAAAACAACAAACATGGCAATTGGAGGTTTGAGATACTGCGAGACTCCTGATGTATATCCAAATTCCCCCACGTTAGCTCTATATACGTGAAGTAAACATCTTTCTAATCAACACTGAGTAGTGAAACTGGAACAATTGATGCTACCGCCCAACAAACTCCTCAGAGAATATGCGCCTTCTTTGAGGATGTTTTTCCAAGTCTCAGAGGATATTTGGTGAGCAGGAGCTTGCTTTTTGAGTTGTTGTCATGGCTCCGATCAGGAAAATGCTTGTAGAGCTAATATAATACCCACCATATTTAGTGCAATACAGTAAAAAGGACAGGAAAGAAGTGCAGAAGACTGTTGCTATAAAAGCAGCAAAGCTGTGCATCCACATTCCACCTATTACGAGGGCATCAATCTGATCTATATTCTCGACCTCATTCTCCGTTATGACACAAACTGAAGTCGGTCAAATTTAACATCAACAGCAAGTATCATAAGTTCACTGATTGTATTTTAAAACCGCGCAAGAGATCGATGGAAGTGATACCTGTAACTTACCTGATCCCAGGGCCACTGCTGCGAAAGTTCGGGTCTACTGAGGCCGAAGAAGAGGAGTTCGAACTCCCTTCCGAGTACGCAGATAGTACGGAGGAAGAAGTGAGCGAGTTTGATCCTGATGCGGTGTACATCCTTCCAGTCATCGGAGAGGAACACATCTTCGAGAAGAGAAAGGTAGGTCGTCAGATTTTATGCAAGTTTGAAATGAGCGACAAGTTCGAAACTAAAAACCAGTGTTTTTATCATTAATCGGTTTTGCTTGCCTAGCGTAAGTGCAGTACTGACCGTTTTGAGTTTCATAAGGTTGAGTTTTATGTTCCAAATTATCAGAAGACAATTCACCCACAGACGATAGTTCTGCGACGAGACATTTTCAACGCTAAGCACGTAAAATCCACCTTCAACATTGTGGACAAAAGAAACAAGTTCCATTTCCGAGTCGAAGCCGAGTTGTACGATTTGAAAAGGGAGCGAGTTCTGACCGACCAGGAAGGAAAACCTACTATGGGTCTCAGGTTTGTAAATAAATAAAAACTTGTGTGGTCATTTACAATCATTCAATTGAAATTAAAGACTTTAATAGTTTTTATGGTCATGAATGAAGGCGAGTTCATTATTTTAGACTTATAATTCACGAACAAATTTCAGATACGACTTCCTAAAGAGTTCTTGGCACGTTCTTGGTGGACATAATCTCTCTGAGAGACGAGCTGTGATCTTGGTCAAGAAAAGTGTCTTTGGTAACAGCTGCCACGTGTAAGTAGCGATACCAGGTAACCTGGTAACCTGGTAACCTGATTACCTGGTTACCTGGTTCCCTGGTTACCTGGTTACGTAGTTACCTGGTAACCTGGTAACCTGGTAACCTGGTAACCTGGTAACCTGGTAACCTGGTAACCTGGTAACCTGGTAACCTGGTCACCTGGTCACCAAACTGGTAACATGGTAACATGGTAACCTGGTAACCTGGTAACCTAATTACCGAGGTAATGGTTATCTACTACATAGTTACCTGGTTACCTAATTATCGAGTTACCTGGTTAGTGGTTACCTGGTTATGTGGTTACCTCATAGTTACCCAGCTATTTAACTAAATAGATTCAACCATATCTATGTAAGCAACATACTTTCTGAATACGAGAAAAGTGTGAATGTAAGTATTGAAAAGTAAGTTAACAAAGTCACATTGTCATGATCACAATACCACCTGTGTAACATTGATCTGTCACTCTAAGTGATCAAAAGAAAGAGTCATGTACAAACTGTGAATAGACACTGGAAACAAAAAGGTTGGACTCGACAAGTTCTGGAGTAGCAGCCGCTCTATACAGTCTACACGAGCTTTATATAGGCAGTGCTAAACTTTACACGGTCTATATAAGGGGTGCTAATCCCCTTAATAAGATCGATTAGAGAAGCTGAAACATCTGCCTCCACCCTCCACTGCGGGCTCCGTTTTGTTTGCTGAATCTTTTGGCAATTCTCGGACTAAATCTCGGACTAAATCTCGAATTTCATTGGTTTCGTTACGAAGTGCACAATCTGCCAAGGTCTCCAACCCTCCCGATATTCAGGTCGGGAATGAAGCGACTTCCCCTGTTTTGTTTGCTGTGTTGTGTGAGTGTGGGGGTGATGGTCCGAATCCTCTACGTCCTTCACAGAACCTGGTATGATGATGTCATCACCTCTGGTGACGTCGTCACCTCTTCACCACACGCGACTATGGAAGTTCAATATCAGTTCGAGTTGAGAAACAGCAGTAGTTACATAGAAAAACGAGACAAGTTGATGTTCTTGAAGACACACAAATGTGGGACATCTTCCCTGGTTACCATCCTCTATCTCTACGGCATCAGACGGAACCTCAACTTCCTCCTCACGCCCTACGAACACCAGTTCTTCAACGATAAACCTGTCCAGAAGTTGGCTGCCGGCCAAGAGTACGACATTCTGTGTCAGCATCACCGGGAAACGGGAGCTTGGGATTATTATAAACCCTGGGTTATCCACCCCCACCTCCCTAAGAGTAAAACGTTTTATTTCACCATACTGAGGGATCCCGAGCAACAGTTTTTGTCCAATTACTTCTTTTACCATCGAAACGAGAAGCTACGAACGCTGTTCAAGATTGAGGGAGACACGCCGGATGCTGTGTTAAAGAATTACCTTTCTCTTCTTCCTAAAAACACCCTTACTTGCTCTAATATCATCAATCCCATGTCATTTGATCTTGGATTTTCTCACTTCTGGGAGAAAGCAAAGGATGTAAACCCAGAAGTTCAAATACTTTCTTTCATCAAGTTTTTGGACAAAGAGTTTGATCTTATCATGATAACTGACGAGTTTGATAAATCTCTAATTCTCCTCAAACATTTTCTGAGTTGGAAAATTGAGGACGTTGTATACCTCCGGAAAATGACCAGAGCTTTAGAAGAAGCTCCCAAATCTTCTAAACCAGCGATATCAGAAGAGACTCTCAAACAACTACGATTTCACAACCGAGTCGACGTAAAAGTATTCCAATATTTCCGTCAGAAGTTCGCAGCTCAGTTGGGCCTTCTAGACCAGAGGCAGGTTGAGGCAGACCTGGAGACATTACAAAAACTTCAGGTTGCCATGGTAACGCAGTGTCTCGACACAACCGCCGTAGCGGAGACAAAGTTAGGAACGGTTTTTCATCCTTTGTCGGAATCAGGTAGATCCAGCAACACTTGTAAAATGTGGACTTCTAGTGATGTCTTTGTCAGTAAGGCTTTATCAGCCAAGCAAGACCCAGATTTTGAGAAAGATGGAGTCAATATTCTTAAGGAAAAGAGTAAGAATGTGAAGTACAAAACTATACAAACTTTCTTGAAACTGTTTGAGGGGATTCGATCAGATTACCTTAAAAGTTCGGGTGTTTCATAGCAATAGGCTATGATTGATGTGATAACTCTGGCAAATTTGTGGTTTTCTTTATCTTCCTTATATTCTGATAAGTAGTTAACATTCTTGAATAGTACCAGTACTTGTCGCGGTGATACCCGACTCGCTCAGCTTAAAGCTTCGTTTCATTAGAACGGTAGACGGATACAATCCCGTCAATACCAGTACAAGAATTTACATCAATTTTAACTGCACAACCCAGCAGCTTTGCAACCAATCACTTAGCCACCTAGTACTTTCTAGTCACTAATAAATCAGTCACCAAGTTACCCAAAAAGTAGATACATAGTTACTAAGCTATCTGGTTACTTAGCCTCTTAGTTGCTTAATCTCCTCTTAGTTGCTTAATCTCCTCAATACTTCGATTCATATTTCTTTGCCGTTTCCCTATCTATTCTCCTAGTAACCTAGTTATCTTGTCTCAATTGCATATTTATTCCAGGTACGTGCACCTACCTCCATACCCACGAGAGTTCGAACCGCCCGAACTTGATGGTGTAAAACCTTTTCTCAAGATCACCGGCAAATCCATTGAGGATGGATTCCAGGTCAGTCATTTGTTATAGCTTTTGAAACCTTGGCCACGGAATCTCTGGTAACCTAGCTATCAAAGTATTGAAGTAAATAGGCGGTTACCAGGTTACCTCGTTACCTGGCTACCTGGCTACCTGGCTACCTGGTTACCTGGTTACCTGGTTACCTGGTTACCTGGTTACCTGGTTACCTGGTTACCTGGTTACCTGGTTACCTGGTTACCTGGTTACCTGGTTACCTGGTTACCTGGTTACCTGGTTACCTGGTTACCTGGGTTACCTGGTTACCTGGTTACCTGGTTACCTGGTT
>JH152863.1:57219-79220 GCA_000226015.1 Mnemiopsis leidyi | reverse complement strand
CAATACAAATATCTAAATATCAAGATTAAGATTATTTCTTTAAATGAACGTGATTCTGATCACTCTAGAAAACGCACTTCAAAATTAAACATGATACACCGAAGTTTACGGTAAACGTCAGCTCTGTGTTCAGACCTTATCGACCTAACTCTAACGCCTAAACAATATTAAGCCTTGGTCCTATCCATAACATATGCAATGCATAAGATTAGTCACTAATTTAAACGCCGAGCCACTAGCAATATTGAAAACAACGGCTAAAGAATTAAAGATTTTGATTCGAACGTCCTATAGTGAGGCCAGTCGACTAGCTGCAGCAGGTGGCTTAGCAGCTCTGGCAGCTCTGCTAAACTCCGCAAGCGTTTATACGCGCCAATACAAAAATATTAGGAAATTTTGCCGCGTGCGGCGCCATTTTTGTCAGTTTACGGATGAAATCTAATCTTTTTAACATAACTTTCATTACATTCATCAGATTTAAAAAATCTTTTTGCGCTGATCTAGTGATTAGTTCCTCTTTCGAATGATGTATAGCATGTCGCGCCTACTGTAACAGGAAAAAATCGCAAATATATAGTGTTTTCTCTGCACACGTCGCGTAGGGTGGAGTTATCAATTGTATTGTACGGCAGCGCGCACCCTCCTTTCATTTTATTCCAATAGAATGAGGGTTAGGTCGGACAAAGTCAGACAAAGTTATTAATATATACAATAAAGAATTTGTTACAATCACAAATCAGGCCAGAAATGCGTAAAAGCGCGTGATGGCCGCGACAGTAGGTTATCAACCTGCAAAATAATTCAATGAAATTTTCGAGGTTGCTTAGCAAGACGACGGATGAAATTGCCTTAGAAGCTTTTTTTCATCCTATTGGGCCGCACTGTGTAAGCTTTTGCGTCGTGCGCCCATCTTAATATTATATACGTGTTTAGCAAGCGTCAAAGAACCAAGCTGTCTATCTCAGATTTGACTGTTGACCTCAGTCTTTGTTGCTTTGATCGTAGAGAGAGCCACGCAGCGCCCGGTAATCTCAGATGTGACCTAATTTTAAGCCGCGCGCATTTTCTGGCTACACCTGTTTAGCAGTGTTTGTGGAAGAATCGAGCGCTAGTTTGAGAAACACACTTTTAGCTTACGCTTTGATCTCTATCTTGCACCTCGTGACGATTTTACGCTCCGTAATATTTCAGGCCATGATGTTTGCACTAGTATTATGATTAAAGTTTAATATGGGCCACGGCACGCTGAGTTGATTAAAGAATTGCACTTCTTACCAAGCGTTCTTAAACCAGAGCCTATAAATAAGTTCTAATTTCAACTTACGCCCTTGTTAAACTCAAATTTCCGTCATAAATTACTAAAATTCTTTATCTATTATCTTTAGAGTCTGTTGTTGTTGGTTTACCTATCAACTATTTCAATGACAAGGGAAATCACTGACTTGTTGTATAGAAACTTGTTGATTGAGCCTAATGCTAGGGTGTATATCAAGGTATTGTATAATGTGCCAAGTTCACAATCAGAAGTTGTAATGTTCAAAAGCTCCTCTATTTTTGTCCACTCTTGTGTCATTTCTGTAAAATGATCAAATGTATGTAAATCTTGTATATCTTGTAAATGTATGCGATTTAATTTTCTTATTTTTCATAAGCTGACTGCTGAGTGGTTACTTTTAAAGACATGTTCTGAGGATTCACGAAATGACAACGACTGTTTGCAAGTTCTATCTTCAGGGAACTTGCAAGTTTGGCAATAACTGTAAGTTCTTGCATTCCACGAGCAACTCTAACTCTGGTAATGTTTTCAATAGATTTTCAGATCCAAATCGTTTTAGCTATCTTAATCCAGATGAAAAACTCAAACAAAAGATGAAACAAAAAGTTGGTTCAGTTGAATCAAGTGCAGAAATAGTTCAAAACGATTTCAAGAACTGGCTCCCATCCAAAGTTTGGCCGTTCTCTTGTTATTCTGTCAATGGAATAGAACAACTGTTCCCAGAACTGAAAGACTTGTCTGTGGACGAGGCTAGATATGCATTTTACAATGCACATACTTCTGGATCTGTTAATCAGCATGTTAATGAGATTGTTATGGAAGGCCAAAAAATTCAACAGTTCATTGACCTCGTTTCTAAGACCAGTAGAACCGATATTATCAATTTGATACGTCAAAAAATCGGAACTGATGCAGAAAACCCCATTACCAATAACACTAGCGAGAGTCAATCACCCAATGTATTCGGAAGTCCAACTAACACAAATGGATCTGGTGTTTCCAATCCCTTTATGGGTAATTCAAATTCTAATTCACCATTTTCCAGCCAACCTGGCTTTGCAAGCAACAATAGCACTGTTTTTGGATCTAGCATGTCTAGTGGATTTGGTTCAAATTCCAATAATGCATTTGCTCTCAGCAATAAGCCCAATCAACAAGCACCTAACTCCAACCCCAGTAATATTTTCCAGTCATCAGCATCAATGAATCAAAATACGAACAACCTTAACAATCCATTTCTTGCTGCTTCATCTAGTATTGCCCCTAAGTCAGACAATGTATTCGGATCATCATCTACAATTAGCCAATCATCATTTGGGGGTAATGGAGGGGGTTTTGGATTTCCTAGTTTTGGGCAATCTCCATTAAGTCAGTCTAACAACCCACCACCAGCAACTGGGCAATCTTTGTTTAGCCAATCTAGTTCTAGCCAACAGAGTATATTTGGCTCATCCAACACCAGTTTTGGGCAAACCGGATTTGGTCAGATCAGTAATCAACTATCCAATCAACCTCAAACTAATGTAAAGGCCCCCAGCAATACTCCAAACCCATTCAGTACAACTGACTCTTATGCTGTTCCACAGTCCAATCAAAACAATGACTTCGCATCAAATCCATCTTCCTCCACTCCCAGTAATCCATTTGCAACTTCTGCCCAAGTCACCCAACCAGTTGTATCAAATATAACAGAAGATCTATCAAGAATACCTAAGTTAACTGAGGAAGATTTGCTTCAGTATAAAAATATCTCTTTTCAGTGGGGCAAAATTCCAGAATGTCCTCCACCTCCAGAACTGTGTTGCTAATGTTTTATAACTTAAGTCTGTTTAAAACAATCTTTGTAGACGTAATTTTAACATTATATGTTGATTTCTGTATATATATTTCAATTCATTATTTTCTGTTTAAATTGTTGTTCAATGTAGACTAATCTTACCTGCCTTCTGGCAGTAACTAGCAAAGGTTATCTTCAACCGTTAAATATACATTAAAACTTGTTGTCCTTTTATGTAACTAACACTGTTACATCACTTTCATTTACAACGTAAAAGTTGATGATATGCTAATATCAGGTTTGTGCGATGATACTTGATACCCTTGTAGAGAGCATCCATTGAGACTTAGGTGACTGTACAGTGTACTTCACAATCTAGTTCAACTTATTAAAACTGTGGAATAGTTAACAATTTTTATTCAACAACATAGGGATCATAATTACTGAATATGAGTTATGAAGCGATATGTCTCAACAATACCTGAATCAAACACCAAAAGACCAGCCTATGAAAGGGCTAATCTTGTCAACGATTTAAGGAATGAGATCCAAAAGCATCAGGTTGGTTGTTGAATCTCAATTTTAGTGATTTGTTTGATTATTTTGCAGATCAGTCACTCTCCCTAAGAGCAGTGAAATAGTATCTTATAGGTTGGGGTTAATCAAGTTTAATCTTGCAGGACAACCTAAGAAATCACCTTGCTGAACTCTTCTTCCTCCACAATGATGGCAATCTTCTGGACATCAATCTGTGGACAAACCAATCTAACGCCTTCCTCGAGAACTACATCCAGCAGATTAAATGCGCCAGCACTGATGCCCTTCCCGACTTGCTAGAGCAGGTTCCTACAGGACATGCCATGCCCAAAGTGGAGGTGAAGAAAGAGGAACACTCCAGTACTCCCTTCATGAGCAGCATGGCTGCCCTCTCTGAGGGAGGAGTCATGGAGAAAGCTAAACACGAAGCTCTGATAGTCCAACAGGTGGCTGTTTTAAAACAGCAAGGAATGTGGTCACTGAAACGGTTACCGAAAGTTAAAGAACCAGACAAGATCAAGTGTCATTGGGACTACCTCCTAGAAGAAATGCAGTGGCTCTCCACCGACTTTAACCAAGAGAGAAAGTGGAAGAAAGCCGCTGCCAAGAAACTTGCATATGCTGTTGCTAAGGTGTTTGAGGAGAAAGAGGCTGCCAAACGACGTCAGATGGTGGAGCAGGAGAAGAAGTTAAAGAAGATTGCTCACAATATTGCTAAAGAAGTTATGAAGATGTGGTCGGGTGTGGAAAAAGTTCACAAATTCAAGCAGGAGTGAGTAGAAACTTAAGTTTTTTTCCCATTTTCTCTGTCAGCTCCCATGCCTTATAAGAATACACATAGAGTGTAGACCTCGTACTCAAACTAAAGATAGGTCGTGCAATGGATTTTATTTGACGAAAACTTCCTCCAACACGAATGTGAAATAACTTTTCTAGGCCACATTTCGAGAAAAGAAGGAGAAAGAGAAATGACTAAATTATTCTAGGTCGCACCTCAAGGAAAGAAGAAAGTGAACTAACTTAAACTTTTGCAGGTCACATCTCGAGGAAAGAAGAAGGAAACTGATGGACACACATCTGAACATGATTGTCGGACAAACTGAACAATTTTCCTCCTGGTTAGCCCAAGGTCTCTCCAAAACTCCTAAAAGCAGTGTCATGCTGACTCCCTCTAGTCAGGACGGTATGTCTCCTTCCAGGCTAACTTTATATTTCTATGAACCAGCAACTTGTGCATTTCATTCCTTATACTTTGTTGAACTTTATTCGGTTTTTCATTTAACGCCTTAAGTCTCGCTAAAGTCTCTAAAAAATTGTGTCCTAACAAAATACAATTGTGATTTTCTCGTATCTAGGTGACGTCGAGTTCAAACCGTCAACTCTGGACCTGCCTGATGACGAAGAGACAATAGCAGCTGCTGAGGAAGAGGAGGATAGTGACGTCGAGGAAGAACTGGCTGATCTGAAGAAACAAAACGAAATGGATCTCAACGAGCTCATTGAGACTCTTCCTCCTGGTATTTTGATTTTTGGATGTTTTTTACCTTTCTGTTTTGTTATCTGTCTGTTTAGTTAGTCTGTATGTTTCATAACCAGTCTGAGACTGAAGATGATGTCATCTTTATGTAGTGCTTGTTGTACATTATATGTTTGAATAGTTTTGTTAAAAGGGTGTTTTGCACTCCTACATTTTGTTACTTTTTCTTATTCAGTTATTCTCCAGTGTTCCATTCAGGTATGTTGGAAAAGAAGGAGGAAGGTTCAAGTCCAGGTTCCGACTACAATGCCTCGGACGACACCTCCGCCGACGACGAAGAGACCATTGCCAAAGCGGAAGCAGAAGACGCGGGAGTGTCTGATAACAACGACGAGATTGGAGATCTGGAGAAGGAACAAGACTTGCCGATAGAAGAGCTGATCGCCCGCTACGTCAAGAAGAGAGACAACCTGACGGAATCGTCTGGAGGTTCGGGAAGCCGTTCCAGCGAGGTGGAGAGCGCTGAGGAGGAGAGTGATGTTAGCGATGGGGAGGATGCGGACATGGAGGTCTCCACTCCTTCCTCCGCTAAAGAAATAGACATCGAACTAGGTTGGAAGTGTTTCTAAATAAATTTATATGTTGTATCGTATTATATCAATCGTGTCGTATTATTCATCAAATTGTTTCATTTAAATGTAGTACACCTCATCTCTGTTGCGTTCGTGATTTACTTAGTACTTATAAACAATACCAGGTAATACTTCACCAAGCACTTCACCAAGCAATGTATTACTCCCAGGAAAACTTTGCTCTGGAGCATCAGAAGTTGAGCGAAACAAGACCACGACCAATAAGCTGAAACTCCCGTTCCTGCTGCGCGGCAATCTGCGCGAGTACCAGGAGGTCGGCCTTCAGTGGCTTGTTGCTATGGAAACCAGGAAACTCAACGGTATTCTCGCTGACGAAATGGGCCTCGGTTAGTTGATCTTATCGCACTTACGAAGTTTATGCAAATTTTTATAATTTACGAGTACAAGTTTAATTGTCAATTATTCGGAAGAAGAAAATATTTACATTCAAAATGAAGATTACGATAGAGAAATCAGTGACAACTCGCAAAACGAAACAGTATTTTTTACAAATTATCGGAATTCTAAATATGCAGTTGGAAGAGCCAGACAATCTGTTGGCTTGATCTATATCGAACAAACTGTTCTTGATTTTTTGACGGTGCATGGCTTGTACAACACACAACAACGCAATTCAGAAACGAAGTACAATCTTATTCCCAGTTCAAACCTTATCTTCAGTCGATTATTAGCCCTTGATAACGTGGGGTGTCACCAGTGTTGTTATCAGGGACACCATGATCATTTAGGGTATCATAACGGACTTTGTTTTCTTCTCTCCAACAGATAATAACCCTGCTCAGTCGATAACTATATAATATGATTTCTAAAACAAAATATGAATCCACATAAACAATCCTATTTTTCAGGGAAGACAATGCAGACAATAGCGCTGTTAGCTCACTTGGCGTGCTTTAAGGGAATCTGGGGTCCGCATCTCATCATAGTTCCTACATCAGTTCTGCTAAATTGGGATCTCGAGTTTAAAAAGTGGCTACCTTCCTTCAAGGTAAAAGTTTTGGGGTTCTTGGTCTCGTTTATACACAAGCTCACGAGACCTGTCGTAGATATTACCTATCTATAATTTCAAAGATACCCACTAATTAGAAAACATTTCCGCAGATACCTAAAACATTATCACAGATACCTCACGCATTATCACAGATACCTAACACATTATCACAGATACCTCACACATATTCACAGATACCTTACACATTATCACAGATACCTAGATATCCTACACATTTTTCCGCAACAGGTTATGTCATACTACGGATCCCAAAAAGAGAGGAGAGAAAAGAGAGTCGGGTGGACTAAACCAAACACATTTCACGTTTGTGTGACCAGCTACAAACTCGTGATACAAGACTACCGGGCCTTCAGGTCCAAGAAGTGGTACTTCCTCATCCTGGACGAGGCTCACAACATCAAAAACTTCAAGTCTCAGCGCTGGCAGCTTCTTCTCAACTTCAACTCTCAGCGCAGGTTTCTATGATTTACAACTTAGTCGTGCATACTTAACAAAGATAATGTGGTTTTGTTATTGGTTCGAAATTTAAGTTGGTACCTACTTGGCCGGTATAAAAAGTTATTCAGGGAATTCAGGCATTGACCATGACCATGAGACCTTGATCTAGGCCAAATGGTCAAAAATCTTGGTAATCTTACCCCCCCCCCCCCATTCAGCGATGTAATTATCTGACTCATAACTCAGGTTACTTCTAACTGGAACTCCTCTACAAAACAATCTGATGGAACTCTGGTCCCTCATGCACTTCCTGATGCCCTCCGTGTTCGGTTCACAAAGCGCGTTCAGAGAGTGGTTCGGGAACCCCCTAGTGGGCATGGTGGAGGGTACCGAGGACTACAACGCTCACCTGGTGGAGCGTCTACACAAGATCCTGCGCCCCTTCCTGCTGCGCCGCCTCAAGAAGGAGGTGGAACTGCAACTTCCCAAGAAGACGGAGAGTGTACTGATGTGTAGTCTCTCTAAACGACAGCGAGCTCTGTATGAGGAGTTTCTGTCCAGGAAGGACACCAGGGACACATTGTCTAGCGGGAGGTTTATTAGTGTCATCGGGATTCTCATGCAGCTCAGAAAGGTAAACTTCATTCTGGATTTGATATATCACGTGCTGTTTCTGCCGTTTGATATTGTTCGAGCTGCGTAATTTAATCGCTTTTCCGAACATAAGAAATCCTAACAGTGCCCTATTTCTCAATACTCTATTTCTCAGGTTTGTAACCACCCTGATCTGTTCGAAGAACACGGAGTTCAGTCTCCTCTTGCACTACCTCCTATCCCATACGACACTCCCTCTCTTGTGCTTCATGCGCTGTGCTCTGAGAACGATATCGACTTGGACTACTTCAACTTTCGTCTTGTTGACTACGAATCTAACCTGTCTGCCCATTCCGGTGAGTTGATTCGATATTTTCGAGAAGTTTGGGATTCAGGCTCGCTGCAAAATCTGCTGCTAAAAATGATAATTACCTTTCTAATTAAAATACATTACACATTTATTTCAGCGCACAGAACTCAGCAAATCAAAGCACACCGACTACTTATAGAAGAAGTAAATTATAAAGGAGTAGTTCCAGACAACGTGCTCTACTCGGCCTCCTCCCACTCTTCCTTCCCTCCTCCGCGACCACCTTCCCCCACCTTGCCTCCCCTCCCGCTCCTCAGACAGATGCCTTCTCTAGCTCCACCGCGTAGCACCCCTCCCACCAGCGCGCGCTCCACCCCTGGAGCAACAACCAACTCAACGCGCAGCAATCCAAAAAGCTCACCGAGACCAATATCTTCGCCGCGTTCGCTGCCCTCTCCCAGATCAGTTCACTACACGTCTCCAAACCCTCTCTCCCTGTCATCACCTCGCAGTGACTCTTCAGAACCTCCCCCACTGATGGCTAAACAAGTCACCAGGAACCCTGAAACAAGGGAAGGTATGTGTTGTACTTCTTACCACTTCACGAAATAGATTTGTGTCTTTTATTTACTCCGTATTGACAAAATGAAAGTGTCACTGTCCCGTTCATGGTTATTTAGCTGAATTTATTAATAGTTTTACACTTTGACAGTAATACAAATGAATGCTATGAAATATCCCTGGATAATTCAAAGTGTGACAGTAAAACAACAGTAACCACCCCTCACTCACCCTCTCTCTCTCTCGCAGTTCCAGTAGGTTCAGTGTCACCCCAATCTCCTGCCAGCAGTAATCTCATCCCAGCTGGCTACTTTAGAGACCCTGTCTCGGGAGTCATGTTACAACTGGTAGAGCCGGGGATGCCGCCCCCGCGCCGCCCCCCTCTAGGTCCTCCTCAACTCACTAACTATACCGCCAAGGGCAATACTTCTTCGAAACGTGGTTAGTTAGTACCAGTTTTTAGAACTTATCACGTGGTTTTTTCATTCCACCTTTTTAAGATTAATCATTTCGTTAAGGTATCATTTCAGGTCATGTTACTTACTTCATTTTTTTCATTCTTAATACCTGGCTGGTCTGTTTTTAAAACACTCATAATTTCAATTCCGCAGGATCAATGCTACCTCCCACACTTGCACACAGCAGCTGTTCGTCCCCTGAGCCACACTCCCTGCGCACCATGTCCCCGCGTAACACTGTAGAGACCTCGCCCGTGAAAACCGATCGGAGATCTGACGATTCTGAGGAACGAAGTGATAACTCTCTTGCCCTTGTAAGTCTACCAACAGACATGCGTGCACTAACGTGCTGTATCCTACTTGCCTTATCATATGACCTACAGTGATTACTGACTTAGAATTGTTTTTAAAACTTTCTAAACACTCACACACGTGCGCGTACACATGAACTAAAACCGACTCGTCTAGCCGTCCCTGGAAGAGACGAGACAAGCGTGGAGGACGAGTAGAAGGAGGATGTTAGCTGATCTTAACGACATGAGGTGTCAGAGAGTGCCTCTCTACGGATCTGATCTTATCAGTACTGTCTCCGTCAAGTTTTCTACTGTGCAACACAAAACAGGTTTTAAAAATAAACTCTTTGTTGCCTCGTCTTCAATATCTTGGCACAGCCTGAGCGATTCCACATTGATTAAATAATACCACTGACCACTTCTGGGGCAAGATGTTTTCGGGCAGGACATAACATCACGGTACCTCACTCTCACCCTCCCTCCCCCTCAGTACAAGAGCGAATGGAGGAGTTATCGCCGGTAATAGATCGGTTTGTGATGTGTTGTGACCCGATATCAGTCAGAGTAGACCCGGTTTCAGTTCGGCACTTCGCCACTCCTCTTCTAGAGCTCTGTCAGGAACTTACTGCACCTTACCACACTGTCCAGTCCAAACTACAGATGATAATGCCAGAAACTAGGTAGGTGCTGCTTTCAGAAGAGGTATATATTACCCGTCGTCGGATTTTCATTCTTTGAAAAGATAATTGCCACGCTTCTTTGCCATGTTGTTTGATCCTATCTTTATTTTGATGTTATTCCAACAATTCTTAATAACATTATAACGCAAAATCTCCAAATTGACATATCTCCATTACAGGCTGATACAGTACGACTGTGGTAAACTACAGCGTCTTGATCGTCTACTCTCAGAACTGAAAGCAGGAAGTCACCGAGCTCTTATCTTCACACAGATGACTAAAGTTCTGGATATTCTGGAGCGGTTCCTGAACTACCACGGATATCGATACCTTAGATTGGACGGTACTACTAGAGTTGACACTAGGCTGGTTAGTTAAAGTTATAATAGCTATCTGCTTTGCTTGTGTTATAGTCATGCTGAAGTTTCGTTTGTAAATGTTTCTGTGCTGCAGACAAGCGATCGGATTGGTTTTACACTTAACTCCAACTACAGAAAATTTTTGCTGTTTGAGTATAAGATTGTAAGATAGTATGATTGCCAGCTATTTCCACCAAGAATTTTGTCGGTTAGTCCAAGAACAATGTTTAATGACAAATGATTAACAAATCGCTCGTTTCAGGAGCTCATGGAGAGGTTTAACGCAGACAGTAAGATCTTCTGTATGATCCTCAGCACGAGATCCGGCGGTGTCGGTGTCAATCTCACCGGCGCCGACACAGTCATCTTCTACGACTCAGATTGGAACCCGACGATGGACGCACAGGCGCAGGACCGCTGTCACAGAATCGGCCAAACGAGGTGTGTTGTTATTGGCTTTATAAATCTGTGTAGAAAAATGATTTTAGGTATTTGTTTCACTAAAAATGTTTGTTTTACTATTCAAGATGTCTTCTTAATAATATTCCTTCTAAATAGGGTGTATCCCTTAACCTACTTGACCCCGCTTTCAAAATCTGGTACATGTAAACAAATATCCTAAATATTTACAGGGATGTACACATATACCGTCTGATAAGTGCCTCTACAATTGAAGAGAACATCCTAAAGAAAGCAAACCAAAAGAGACTGCTTGGTGCTGTAGCTATTGAGGAAGGGAACTTTACTACAGCCTTCTTCAAGAAGGATAATCTCTCCGACATTTTTGGTACGAGTGTGGTAGAAGACGATCCCACTGCCGCTTCTCCTAAACACAGAACCATTTCTAAGAAAGATCTAGAACAGGTTAATAGACAATTGTTATGTTATTTCTGGTATAATTGCCCAGTAGTTAAAATGTCATTTCTGGGATTGTTGACAAACAGTTATGTTTTTTCTAGGATTATTGCCCAATCATCATCTTATTTTTGGGTTATTGCACAACAATCCAGTGTTGCTCTTTCTCCTTTTAACTGAGCTTAATTAAAGTGATACTAAACAACGTATTTACTAAACACAATAATTGAATTGTTACTGCCGCATCAGGTGCTAGCAGATGCTGAAGACGCGGAGGACAGAAGCGCCGCACAACGCGCCACTACAGAACAGTCCCAGGATATGTGTGACTTTGACGAGGATGTTGTGATAGAGGGCGAACCTCCTATGGTAGTGTGACAACAGATTTGGTTTTATTGAGTAAACCACACTTTTGTGACGGAGTGAACTAGACCAATTGTGTTTCTGTAATATACTGTCAGGGTGTTACGTTTGTAGATATTAGCAGAGAGTTTGAATCAGAAATAGTTTGGACAGTTAAACGTTATTCGGCAGAGTTTTCCTTATTATCTAACTGTTAGATAATAAGAGAAACTCGGACTAGTAACGCGAGGGTTTAACTGTCTAATCTTTTGAACTAACTTTCTCTAATGTAAGCTGTTTACAGAGCGAAGCTGAAAAAGACATGGTAAACGAGAGTAAAGAATTTAAACAATTTGAAGACGAAATGAAATCCATTGAGGATGAGGTAAATAGATTACGTTGCTATCATGAATGATCTTCTTTTCTACAAACAACATTTTACATTCAAAGTTCAAACACCTGTATTTAACTATGTTCTTTAATAACTGAAGACTGAACATTTTCAGCTGACACCTCTAGAACAGTTCGCTCTGAGATTCTTGGAAGCTGAAAACGCTGAAAACTTCTCCGAACTTCTAAAACAACAGGAGGTACGATGTGAACTTTCTACCAGACATCTTCCATTCAGGGCAATTTTGTTAGAATCTAGACTCTAGACGCTACTTTTGATCTTCGCAGTAACTGTCTCGTTTCAGGCTATACATAGTTGACAATTTATCGTGTTTTGGTTGACGTCGGTGCTCAGATTTTGCCCGCGTTGCGCACTTGCACCATTGTAATTTGGTCTTAAAGGGTCTTGACATTTTGCGAATTTTAAGTGCGGAGTATGGATTTTGGCGCGCACGTACGCAATATCGCGCTCTGATTTGGATTTGTCGAAACTTCGGTGTTATGAAATGAGCTCTTTGTCAAATCGCGTACCATCTCTGCGGTACACCAACAAATTAAAACCCGATTATATAATTGCAGGAAGATCTGACGGTGCCAGACACAAGTCTCCACGACATGCAGGCAGCTCAGGAAGAACAAGAATACCAGGATGACCTTCTCCTAACCTACTCCATGTGGGATCCTCAGGTGATCTTGAGAAAGTGCAAGAGAAAGAGGAGACTAGCCGCCCGACAGCGGCGGGAACAGGAACTTCCCTCCTCTTCAGAGCATTCCTCTGACGAGGAGTATGTCAGGCCGGTCTATGTTCGGCGGCGTGAGAACCGCTACAACCTTGCGCGGATCGAGGCAGAGAAAGAGCGGCTAGAATTGGAGTTAGCTAGATGCAGGAGAAGGTTAGCTTCTGCTAAGAGGAAGTGCTCTGCACGTGCAGCTAAGGCTAACGTTCAACCGGGACCAAGTGCCGTTCCGAGATTACCCTTCCCTGGCCGCCCTCTCATTCCTGTCCTAACTCATCTTCGTCCTGTGCTGTCGGTGTTCAGCCCGCGGATTCCGCTCAGATCATGTGTTGTAACACCCAGCTCCTCTACTGTTTGTACTCCCCAGCTCACAGTTAAAGGCCCCAAAAGAACTTACGCTTCAAGAAAGAGCCATCCTCCAGCTACCCACGTTGATCCTAACACAGTCATGCCCAGCACTAGTTGGCCTAACCAGATCTCATCCCGGTCCACTATCGGACAAGATCACCTCCTCTGTCAAGACAACATTCTGAGGCGGCAGCGAAATCTGACAGTCAACTCCAATGTTCCAGATAGCTTTACCGCTGATTGCAACCTCCCTAAGTTCTTCCCTACGACTCTAAGCTACACCGCCAACATGAACTACTCGCTACCGCAATACCATGCCAAGAGCATGCAGCTCACTGCTGCCTCGGTGTATCAGCAGTTCAACCTGTCCAGTATGACACATCCCTACACTGCCCAACAAGCCATGCCGATGGGTCCAGTCTACTTGAACCAAACTTCTCATCAGCAACATCAGCCTGCGTACGCAGGAGTAGCAGATTCTCGCCAGCCGTACCAGTATAGCATGGGAGTGCAGGGAGGTTGGACCAACAACTACACACCTAACGGTATCCATCCCAGCCAGACTCCTCAAACTTACACTGTATCCTCGGCTCAAACTATCCGACATCATGCTCCCTCTGTTCTCCAGTACTCTCAATTACCCTCCACTCAGTTCCAACCGGCTCCTATTTGTCAGCCGAACTTGCAATCTGTGCCTTTTCCAAATTCTCTCGGCCCTTCTTTTCCACCTCCCAGTTATGAGTCTCATGCTAATCAGGATGTCATGCCGTTCCCCTCAGAACTGGAAATTATGGCATCCAGCTGTCCTCAGACAAGCGTTTGTCCTGATCAAAGTTCGTTTGTCGGTCAGCCAAATTCTTCTGGTGTTTCATGAACCTAATAGGTGTACCTAATAGGTATAGGAACCAGTAATTACTATTTGTTTAGTATTTTCCTCAATCTGATGGATGTTTTTAGATTATAGATAAAACAGCCTCGAATTTCTCAGTTAGTAAAAGTTTTAAGGGACGTGAATTTTTATGCCAGAATATTTTCATATATTAGTACGATGTGAAATCAGCTAATTTATTGTTTTATGGTAAATTTATCAAGGAAATGAACCCTCAAATACTGTCGATTTTTAAATATTTTTATCATTTGAAAATGTTTTTACAGATCGATAAGTTGTGTGTGACTGTCTCTCATCACACATATCTATTAGATGTGGACTAGAAGGCAGCCTCTGTCGGACTAAAATGCACGCTACAATCACCACTCATGTCATTACGTTTGGCTTAAAAACTTCCAGTAAGCAGTTTCTCTACTCGCAAAAAGAATTGAGAGAAATTTCCTTGAGCTCATTGTGTCGGCCGTGTCTGTTTTCTAGTCCACGTCTGTGCAGAGGCTGTTTTATCTTAGTCTTTACATCTTGTAGTGTTGTGGAATGTACTATTGAATAGTTTTTCACATGATATCCCACCTGGAAGATTCTCCAGGAGAAGCCAAATTGAGAAACTTGAGCTCTTAAAAGGATAACCAGGGCTCACCCTTCCTTCTCCTATCCGTGTGTTGAGCATCTGTAGATTTCAACTAGCCCAAAATTCTCAAATGTTTGAGAATTAAATTGCAGTGGATGTACCAGAGATATTTCCCATAGTGATGCCAGTAAGTATAGTGTAGAATTGTACCATGAAGTAAACATTTCCAGAGTACCCAGATTTAAGCCCCACTCTCCTCACATAGGATAATGAAGAAGAGGAACTGTGGCCTGGACATGCAGTTTGGAGACCTCCCACTCCGCCCCCTCAGGATCATGATGTTTATCATCTGGATCCTGTACTTCAGTCCCAGTTAGTCCTGTCTTCATTCAACATTCTTGTTATTGTGTATAGATCAGATAGAATCTGACATTTTTCTACCTTGTCATGGTCAAATTAAGAACAATTCCTTCGATATCGCGTGTTCTGCTCTGGCAATCTCTCCGTTATTTCAGGTATTTCACAGAATACACAATGGGAGACAACGAACTTCCCGAAGTCACGATCATTCCCAACCTCACATTCCAGATTATTCCCCCTGCAGTACAGATCAAGGACGAGCCCCCAGAACCACCTCCACCACCACCTCCTCAAGCTATCCCCATCCCTCCTGCTCCTGCTGAGGTTAAATTTTAAATTTACTCGAACTTGAGAATTTGTTAACATCGTAGGTTTTTGATTTTCGTTAAGATGGTGGTTGAGGTCTTTATTGAATCTGAACAAGTATCCGCACTGATCAGCTGATAAACTGACTGGACTTAAACCCTAAGTGGCCACCCAAGAAATTGACTTATTTCGGCTTTGAACACTCGAAACACAATGATAACTCACAACACCCCACAATCAGGTGATAGAACGTCAGAACAGCACACCACAGAGTACCCCGCCACTAGAGGAGATTCAAGTGCAGATTCATCCCAAGAGAAGTGTTACTCCTGATGTAAAACTTCCGTCCACCCCCTTCCCTAAGTAAAAGTAAGTATTGTTTCACCTGTATCCCAAGTAAGTATTGTTTCACCTGTACTGAGTGTACCCTATCCGGAATTAATTGATTCGCGTTCCTTAAAAGCAATAGTTACAAATTTTACAAAAAATCAGTCAACTAAAAAGATGAACATTTAAATTATTCCTACCCCGAATTAGTATAACTGACATGCCTGTCTCTGCTCAACAGAGGCAAGGAGAGGAAGACAAGCAAGAGAAGACCACTTAGAATAAAACCGGAGAAAACAACCGAGATGGACGAGCAGAGTCATTGGTTACCAGCTGAGGAGTTTGCTCTTCACCAGTCCATCTTGACAGTACAGGAACTTCAAGTAGCTCCCTCCGCTCAGCCTCTCGACTATAACTGGAATATAATCAGCGATATCCTCAACATATCCTCCAACAGCTTCAAGACTCCTACACAGGTACATAACATGACGAACTTCCTGGCGTTAGAAACTATTTTAAACTATTTTTAAACTAGTTTCCTCTATGAGACTCAATAATACTTCACGACTACATCAGATCTTGGCGTAGAAATTTCCCTTTGAATTATCCAAATACATAACTACATAATAAGTGCTTTGGAGGCTTTAACCCCTGAAAAATACTAAAAATTCCTTAAAAATAATAAAGCCCCTTAAAAATATCTACGTTTCCAGTGCAAAGAGAGATACACGACAATGGTACAACGAGAGGAAGCAGCCGCAGACCCTAGAAGAGATCCTCCCGGCCTAACATCCCAACACAAATTTACCCACAAAGCTAGAGTCAGCGCTGAGGAAGCCAGTCAGTCCTCTAACTCCAACTTTATCAGACTCTTCTCGGAGATTGAGCGGCTTTCTGCCACTAAACCTGTCCTGGAATTTAGGCAACCGTAAGTTTGATAATTTTTGACTAGGACAAGATTTTGTCATTTCTTGTATAAAATTTCTTTGATATAAATGTTGATATCTCTTAATTTTGATTTTTACCGTCAAAATGAATGTCTCGTTTCAACTGTACTCTCCTGCAGGCTGACGCTGAACACCATCACACACAACACCTACCCAGACGACTGTCCTCCCCTCTCTGCCATGGAGCTGGCTACCAAGAAGAGGGACAGGGAGAATAAGGAGAACAAGGAGAAGATATTATCCAACACGAGGAGAGAAATAGAGAGAAAGAACGAGTATCAGGTACACGCTTTTAGGTCGTCTTTTTTAGGTCGTCTTTAAGGAAGCTATCTCTAAAATTTCAACAGCGTTTTTGTTATTCCATTCTTGCCTCGAGTGAAAATATATTTCTGCATTACTACGCCGTCATCAGGACACATAAGCTTTTCATTTTATAGTAATGTTGAAAGTATTAAATCTCCAAAATACCAGGTTCAACACAAGATGCCAGGAGGAATGCCCCCGCACCCCATCCCCGCTCAACCCTACTCCATACCCCGCCCCAAGATGGACCACATGTGTAACAACATGGGCTCAGGAGGACCTCGCGCTTACTCTGTGATGGCTCCCAACCCAGGTCCCGGAGGTGTGAAACACCCCCAGTTTTATGTCCTGTCCACACAACGACCTATACAGACCCAGCCCAGGAGTGTCAATATGGCTGGAGGGAAGCCTATAATGGGACAGAACAAGATATTAGTTAGTGCTGGACAACAACCCGTTAAGATGCAGCAATCTCCGCATATTGGCTTCATGCCGGTTAGTTTTAGTGTTTTAGTTTACTTGTAATTCGACAATTCGTAAGTATTAGGTCATATGAAGTTACATAACGAGTAAGTGTGAAGTAACATGATTTACGCCTCGAGCGTAGCGAGTGGCGTAAATCTCATTATTCATCGAAGCCGAAGGCTGAGTTGAATAATGATATGTTTTAACGAGGGCGGAGCCCGAGTTGAAACATGTTGTTACTTTGCACTTATGAGTTATGTAACGATATTAGTTACCAAGTAAAATTTGCAGATAGTGCTGGGCAGTTGCTAATGATAACAAGAAAAAAGGACGTTACTCTCGTATCACTAATTTGCAGAAAGTGTGAGGTAATACGCGGTGATGTAATACGAAAAGGGTGATGTAATACGGTGATGTAATACGAAAAAGGGTGATGTAATACGAAAAAAGGGTGATGTAATACGGCCATAAGTGTGATGTAATACGAAAAAGGGTGATGTAATACGACAACAATGTGCAAATACCACGTTTTACTCAACCGGTATAATAGCATCACGCGGTAAATAATATGTGTTAGACTTGGCTTGCTTAATTGACTTCATTTCAATTTATAGTATAGTGCTTAATAGATGTCCTAAAGATACTGTCGAAGTAATATAGTGGATGTTTTATGATAGTTACCGTGTAAACGCAGGGCTATATGGTGAATAACAACGAAGAAATGGTACAGCAGATGAAGAGACCACAATACAGACCTCAACAGCCGGGTAACCATGGCAACCACAATAATATGATACCACTCAACATGGTCCCTAAACCTTACATACAAAATGTGAGTACTCAGTACAATCTAGAAATTCCCAATTAATACTAGCAAACAAAAATTTGAATTGTATCTCACTTGTTGATCATAAGATTTCGTTAGTTATTTTATTACACACTCCTTTATTACTGGTAGAAAATTCATTTATTTTTAGTCTCGACTAAATTTTAATATCAACTGGGAGCTTAAATTTAATTGGGAATTTCTAGAAATAGTAACTAAAACTGTTTACTAGTTATGGTTACTAGTAAGTAAAACTGTTATCTAGAAATAGTAACTGGTAACTAGAACTTTTAACTGGCAACTTTTAACTGGCAACTAGAAACTGAAACAGCCTGTACTGTTCTCCTCCCAGGGCGGCCCCTATGTTGCTCCTATACGAGGTAACGTCAACGCTAAAGGAGTACGAGCTCTGGGGGGGAAGAGGGATTCCCCAACAAGTCATGGACGATCACAGTAGGATTATGTCCCATCAGGTTGGTCTCCTTCAAGAATTGAGACTTTGAAGATTTAATCGACAGTTGTTATAGTGGAAGTATTTCCTGATTGTGTAGCAGATTAGTAAAGCGTATAAGTTTAAATGAAAGTGAGCCGCTACTAAAATAACATCTAATACTTCTCACTATTCAGGTTGTTAGAGGTATGGGCGGTAACCATGGCAACCCCATGTCCCCTTCCCCACACCGCCTACAATCTCCACCCCAGGTGATGCAGCAAATGAAACGGGGCTGAGGTTACATCCTTACTTTGCATCAGGACTTTAAAGTCTGCTTAATCTCTTATCATCAATGTTTTTATCGCGAGAAAATGTTGAGACAATGTCACACGCTCCTCTCTAAGGAGACTTATAAGCGGTGAATCTGTCGGTATTTTATTGCAGCTGTCAATGTTTCGGGATCTGAAATAGACCAAATCGTTAGAAAAGCCGTGTTAGAATATTGTTTTAATTTTGTTACTGTTATACGTCAAATTCCGGATTGTCTAGTTTAAGCGAGTTATTCCATTTAGTGACAAATGAAATACTCATACACTTAACCGCTTACTTTTCACATTTTACCACTTTTCAGTATAATCCGTGAGCTAAATTTTAAATCTATTTATGTTTTACTCATGGAAAATTGAGAGAAATATGCTTTTAAAATGTTAACTATTTCCTGTGAGATACGATACTCTTATTATTTGACAAAATTTCTCCGACTAACTTTTATCTAGCCTTGGTGACCACTATAATACAACATCAAGTATCAGTATCTACACTTGTTGTAACATTTACAAGTAAAACACAAGCATTATTAAATTCACCATCATTATCAGTATCACGAAGAAGAAAATCTGCGAATCTTTTTCAGCCACCTTTCACCCTTAGATCTTCGAGCCGGTACCCACCAGTACTGGTCGGAGGAACCTCACTAAACCAGCAGTTATAGACCCCTCACTGACTTCGTTCCAGAACCCACTGATGCAGGTAGTCCCCTGCCTCGGTGTCTAACACGCACGCCAACCACCGCTGATCGTCACTCACCCCCATCAGATAGTTGGGCCAGAACCTGTTGTAGAGAAGCACCTTGTCTCCGTACTCCAGGGTAACTTTGTTGTGGTCGGTGGTGTGGGCCAGTCTCCACTGGCACTTACCGTCCCCCGCGTTACTGGCACTGTCCCAAAACACGTACCAGTTGTTCTTCCCCATACACAGTATGTTGGAGGTCCTCACTGACTGGATCAGGATGGAACTGCTGGTTCCGATCTGGACTTCTCTACCGGAAGTGTCCCTAAATTTGAGGGCTACAGGTGCTCTGCTGTCCAGTCTGGGGTACCCGCTAACCTCAGTAGAGACATACTTGTCAGCTCCACTACTTCTCAGCACGAAACTACCGTCCAGTGTTCTCTCCTGTTGAGCCAACTCCTCCGCTATTGCCCAGATCTTATCTCCTTGTCCCCCGTATCTAGATATCAGATCTCCAAACTCCGATACTCTGCTTATTTTGAATTTGTTCTGAAGATCTGTCCTCAAGGATCTAACCTGGTATTGCAGCTCCCTGACTTTCTCCCACGCTTCGTTTCCGAAAAAGCGGAGATCATTGCCTCGCTGTGCCAGCATGTCTGATAGTGCCGAGTACACATCAAGAAGATTGCAGGATATACCCACAATCTCATCTGTTTTAGCTTGCAGAGGGAAGAGGTATCGTTTAAAGTCGTCAGGAGTTCCTGGTATAGTCCAGACTGCTGCATACTCCACTTCTCGAACCGTGGGGAACTCTAGCACACTTTTAGCGAAGTCTATAGCGTACTGTATGCAGGCTTCCACGTCAGGTTTAGGGGGTTCCGTGTTACTTCCGCTAGCGTAAAGAGATATTTCTAGAGAGCTGGACTCTCTTATCTCGTGCATCTTTGCTGCAAACTCCACTTCCGACCCGAATGTTCCTGTTGATGCCCCCAACTTGGTGTCAAGCTCCTTCTTTTTCTCAACGGAAGTGCTGGAGAACTTCATGACCAGGATCATCCTGCCGCCCAGGATAATCTTGCGGAGGTAGTGTGTCCCGTACTGCTCCACAAACTGCTCAAACTCTCCCATCTGAAGCAGGGCCTCTCCTTCCTCACTCAGTCTTGCTCCTGTTGCTATCTCCGTGTCAGTTATAGCATCCACACTGGCTACCAAGATGGAATCTAGAGATGTTATCTTTGTCTCGGTGAGGAACTTGACCGAGGTTGATCCCTCGACCCCCATGTAGCTAGCAGAAGCAGAGATTCCCCCCGAGAAGGAATTTAGAAACTCGTCCCGAGACTTACAGAGCTTGATTCTGTAAGTACACTCGATGTACCCTCCTCTGTTTAAACCTCGCGTTACTTCCACCGCACTGTTGTAGGTCCTCTCCAGGTTGACGGTGTTGTAGCCGGTCCCAAACTCCACGTTGGCCTGGCTTGTCGGGAAACTGTCTTTAATCACCGTCACCCCCTGGATGTTGTCGTTGTGGAAACATTCCACGGATGCCAGAAGGAGGAGAAGAAGCAACATCTGTATGTGACAGTAGTGAGCGGGTTGAAGTCGAATTGAGAGTCTGTCCGTTTGACAGAGTATAAGTGGTCACAACGATTGAAATTATCATCAGCTGCACAAGAAGCGAGTTAATTTCAAAATCATGAAAAGCACTGGAGGCAGCTGCCACAAGATCTGGAGATCTGGTCCAACGATTTTGTCACAAACCGTCTGCAGTCTTTTTGTTCTCGTGACATAAGAGCTGAGTTCCAGCGAGGCGGAAAACCAGGTGTTAGCTGGTTTTAATCCGACCAAGTGGTATTAATTAAATGTTCTCCTGGTCTATCGCTGGACGGGTTTAATGGTAACTCTGAAGAAGATTACTATGATAACTACAATAACAAACTATTGTTATTTGCAGAGAGCAGAAAATTGAATAAATCGAATCTTAACTTCAACTTTAAACTTAACTTTAAACTTTAAGTCTTGTGCAGCACGTGCATCCTCCATCCTCCATACCCGACATAACAATAACATTTGCATTGAAGGACTGAAGGTCTGTCAAAGTGAGAATACAGTAAACAGTAAAACTATTATAATTTTGATTTGTGTGAGATTATCTTTGATCTTGATGTGTATCAGAAGCAACTACTGCATACTGCATACTGTTGCGTCACTGACTTGTAGGTTGATAACCTACTGTCGCGGCCATCACGCGCTTTCAGTCTCACGCACTTCTGACTTCTGGCCTGGCGAAGACAGAAAAAATTCTAGACGCGTATCGCCCGTTGACTGGAGTCCTGGTGAGAACATACAAACTGATCTCATAGTAGGACCTGCACGAAATAATTTGACTAGCGCGAATCCTATCAAATTATATACCGTTGTAATCAGTAAAATGAGAGCATTTTTATGGTACCAAATTTGTGATACTTTTTTTGG
>JH152863.1:45641-57209 GCA_000226015.1 Mnemiopsis leidyi | reverse complement strand
TTGGTTTTTAAGCTACAAAAAATTTTCTGAAAGTGGTACCTGTTCCATATCATCTAATATTTGTAGCCATTCATCTAACAAATAAATATTATATCACCTCATTGCAATTGAATATTGTAGGGCAAAGTTGTGGATGTTGGAATGCAAATCTAAGAACGAGCCAAAAATTGCCGCTAAAAAACCATGGCACCGACAGTGCGCGGCGTAATCAGGCCATTTCAGCGCATTCGAACACCCCCTACTCATAGCCGCCGAGCGCACAAAAGAGCTTTGGTTAATTAATCAAATCCCACCTGATTGGTGCAAATTAATCGCGATCGTTTGGGATTGCCTTGCGTCGCAGCCCATTCCACATTCACCATTTTCAAATTAAATTTTATCGGGCGCTGCACGGCTCTCTCTACGTTCCTCTCAAACAAAAAATATGAGGTCACCAGGCAAATTAAATCTAGCGAGCGCTGCGCGGCTCATTCTACAATGACCGAGGTCCCAAGCCAAGGCAACGGGCGATGCGCGTCTAGAATTTCTTCGAAATTCTAAATTTCTGGCCTGTCGCCAGGCCAGAAATGCGTGACGGCGCGTGATGGCCGCGACAGTAGGTTATCAACCTACAACAATTAGCCAAGGCAAAATTAAATTCGAGCGGAGGAGGCTGCCGCTTCGCAGTTGTCTGACTTTGCCCGAGCGGCCTCATTCAAAGCGAATAGAATGACGAAAGGGTGCATGTCGACGAGATAATGTCTGTCTAAGTCACCTATAACCAGTTGACTTCCTACGGCAACATAGCCCTGTGGCTCGCGCTGCGCGCGCCCTGTCGAGACGCACATAGCTTTTGTGTTTTGCGTCGCGCGTCCGTCCTAATTTCGCGCTAAGCTTGCACAAGGATATACGTGTTTATCAACCAGTTGACAAGATGATATCCGTGTAACTAGAACTTTAAATTCTAACGAAACGCCAGGAGAGCAGCAAGCTGCAAGTCGGGTAACACCTCGACAACTAACCAGGTGCTAACGCACGCGACGCGCGCAAAAGGGCTTTGGTTAGAGCAAATACTTTTTAACGTCCATGCCAGGAAAGCAGCGAGCAGCGTGCGAGTCGGGTAACACTTTGACAAGGTGCGCGCTGATGTGCAACTTCGCAGCAGCAGGTCAGGCAACGTCTGACAAGTTTGTGATATGTTTGATGTTGTGATGCGATGTCATAACTAATATTTAATTGCTTGCTCATATTTGCAATAATAAAATATTGTGAACTACTGAACTACCAACAATCTATAAGGGCGTCTAAAAATTGACGAGATTATATCCGTCTAACGTTCTAACGAAACGATCTCGTTCAGCTTTAGCTGCGTGAGTCGGGTATCACCGCGACAACTAAAAAATCACACACATTGTCTTTGGCTACTGAATGAAACTCCTTAATCAATAAATATTAACGAAAAAAGGAATCTAAGAAAAGCTTCAATAATGAAACACAGATGAAGTTGAATAATCTTTCACAGAAACAGACAACCGGTTTCGAGATGTTACATAAAGATGTTACATGTCATGATCTCGTCCTCAGGTCCTCCTCAAAAGACTTATTCGAGTATACTCCTGAGAATTGAATCATTCAAAATTTTGAAAAATACACGAAACGAGGAAGTATTTTATTGATAAACCACAGTAGAAATAAAAATGTTGTCCTAAAAATTTCATGATCAGACGCAGAATTACCTAAGTTAGTTTGATTAAAATCAGGTATTGACCCTTGGAAGATTGTTCGTCTTTCAAAGATTAAAATCTTCAGTTTGAACTTCTTCAGCACATACCTTAATAAAAATCAAATCTCTAAAACAGTTTCGCTCTTACATGGGCTCTACCCCATCCCCACATTGTGACACATGATGTGTTTCACTTCAAGATTCAAACTGTCCTTTGAAAATTAGTTAACAGATGTAAAGGAGTTTGCATCAAGTTCATGACTAGGACCTCGACTTCTCGACTTGTACCAAGTGGAAAAGGAAGTATGTTGCAGGAAACAATCGGTATTGTTGACCACCCTTTCTTCATAAGACGATTGTTTAAGTAAAATTAAGTATTGCATAATTTGCACTGAGCCATATCTATACAGTTTTCTGTCTTGGAACTGAATCGGTTCGAGACCGTTAATTCACTTTTGTTGATGTGAAAAACATCCCCGCTCATACCCATATGTTTACAGAATTTACAGCCCGTGCCTGTACATTTCTGGGATTTCTGGGTGTGTGAACCTTCTGGTACCTTACCAATGGCACTGTTTCTCATGACCCTGTACCCAATAGAAGTTCCGTTGCGTGTAGCCACTTAAATTCTTGTATCCCCAAGAACTGGCTGGTCAATGTGTTCAGTTTCTCTCAAGAGCTTCTTCAGTTGTGGGATCTCACGCATGTGGTTAACTGGGAATACTAAAGATTCTGAGGGGGTGTTTGAACCGAGGGAGTCTTCTTCTGGGACCACAAAACGCCTGTAGAGTGTAGACAGCCGGTTCTAAGTCTTCCAGTTGCTCCAAATCATGGCTGTTCTCTTGGGATCCGTTTATAGTTGTTCCATGTCTTCATATCTTAAGTATTTTTTAAATATATTTAATCATTTATTTATTTCACAAATTTACTCATTTATTCACTCATTAATTGATTAATTCAATTATTTATCTATGTAGCTCAGGCTTAAGTATCAAGTAAGATTCCCTTAGTTTACCAGCAGCTGCAACGCATGGCTCTCAACTGACATACTCCCTGGTCCCATGCAACTTTGAGTGTTATAATTGTTTGGAATGGTCATGTTGTTGGGATTACAAAGATGAAATAATTTTACGAATAGTTTATCCATATGCATTGAGTGGGAGGCTCTCCTAGTCCCCTTTTCGTTTTGAATTTTTGATCACATTACATCCATATCCCTTTAAGGTTCTATCGAAACGTCGTTCAGCATTGTGCTGTGTGAGTCAGTTATAACTGTGACAATTGAATACTTGATCCCTGCTGTTGAACTTGTCAATTTAATCATTTTTTCATAAACTGTTACACCCGACTCTCACAGCTCTTGTTAGGGGTCGTTTACATATGATGTCATCACCTAGAGGGGGAGGGGTTTCCAAATGATAACGATTGATAACGAGGGGTAGAGGGGGTTTGGCCAATGATGTCATCAAAAACTTTTAGGATCTATAGGACTTTTTTGATGATTTTTGATTTTTAAAAAAATTAATCAGAGTTTTACAAAATCAGAAGGAAAATTTACAATCAATATACTGATTCAGAAATCTGGTAAAATACCGTGTTTTCACTGACTTAATATATGAAATTCCAAGAATGACTGCAAATTAAATGACCAAAAATCAAGTTTTTTTGACATGAAGTTGGGGGGGGGGGGGTTCCGACTGTGATAATGTCATTATAGTAATTTACCTCTGACATTAAGGGGGGGTTTCGTCATGATTTCGTCATGATGACGAATGATGACGGAGGGTATATATATCAACTGATATTGACGTAAGGAAAAATAATTGAGTTGGTGCCCTGTACTGCAAAATTTGATGTGGGGGCAAATTTAATTATCTAAGAAATGGAAGTAAGGTTATCTAAAATGCTTCCCATTTGCTTTTGACCACCTATGCACTCATTACGCATCTCATTTCAACTTAAAACTGTACATAGGATAGCCAAATAATCACTATCAATGAAATCAGAAAATTAGATTTCGATCTAGTCGGTAATTTTATTTTCCTTACTATCACTCATTCACTCGTGAAATGGGAGCTAACTGTCCATACAGACGGCTTGTATTTTATTCTTATCTATCATGTGTCAAGTTTCATCCTATATTTAGTCAATGTTCAGAGAATGATCTTGTTTTGTAAGATTTCTTCAATATCTGATAGTCTGCGGGTACTGGGTAGTCTCATTATCTGATAATGGTTTCTTCTTGTTACTTGTTTACTTTTGTCTAAATAAAACCTATGAGACAATGGTGGCAGAATCATTTACAGTTCACTGCCTTGCTATTTTCACTCTTGAAGCTATTACCCACATTGGAATGCTAACTTTTCGCCATTTTTAGCTGATATGCCACCAGAGGAACGATCAAGTGAAGCTTTTGATGAGACGGAGGAAGTTTTTGCCAACAATTTGGACAGTACCACTAATGGACACTTGCCGGTCAATGAAAAAGTCTTTGAACCCGAAGTAGAGTATGACGAAACCTTCGAGGACCCCCCTTTTCTTTCCATCATGTCTGCATATCTGTGTTTGTTCTTGCTAGTCATGTTTGGTCACATCCGTGATTTGCTGAGGAGTTGGGGATTTGACAAAACCATGGATACTTCTGAATTTGGCAACAAGGTAAAGCTGTGATTATTAGCGTGTTCTAGATTCTACTATTCTAGTTTATATGTAATAATATCATTGATAATTGATTTATTACTAGGTGGGTACAGTGAAGCTGCTGTTAATTTTAACTCTTAAACTTTGCTTTTTTCAATGTTTTGAGTCACTCCTACCGACCAACTGTTTTCCAGGGATTTGTACCGCTCTATAACGACTTTGAAGCGTTCTACACCCGTAACGTGTATCAGAGAGTTCTACACTACTGGTGCCACCCCCTAGCTGGGGTGCCAGGAGCTAACATCGAGATTTGGGACAGAAAGTTCGGCTCTTTTAATGAGAACATCAGGTAGCAGCAATGTGTAACATGTAAGGCGTGAGTGTGTAGCCTGTTTGGACAAATGTGATGATGATTTGTGGGGTTCGGTTTCATGGACAGGGAAGCTGCTAGGGGTTCTAATTCTGTAAATTAGGTGGTACCGAGATCATCTATTTTAACGAGATCACGTTAGATGTGAAACTTACTTCCTTTTCCGTTCTCCAACCTGGCGAGTAAAACTGAAGTAACTTTCAACTTCAGACTTCAAGATACTAAACCTAGCGAGTAAAACTGAAGTAACTTTTCACTTCAGACTTCAAGATACTAAACGTTGTCCAACCTAGCGAGTAAAACTCGAAGTAACTTTCAACTTCAGGACTTCAAGATACTAAACCTAGCGAGTATTACTGAAGTAACTTTTCACTTCAGACTTCAAGATACTAAACGGAACTACCTTAACATTGGGAGTTACAACTACCTTGGATTTGCTGAAAATAACGGGAGATGCTCCGAAGAGACTATAAAAGAGATCAGAAACAGATTGGGGACCACTACTGCTAGCCCGCGATCTGAACTTGGTATGTTGTCTAGTTCTTATTTTGGTTATGTTGAGGAGCGGTCGTGGTATTGACCACTTAAGTTATTATTAGTCAATTGATTAACTAATGAAATGTGATGAGAATCGTGGAAAAGAGACTGGTTGAGTCACGGTCCAAATTAAAAATTCCCGTGTTTTTAACTTTCTGATAGTGATCGAGTGTTCGCCTGGAGGCGAACACCTGATCACTATCAGAGAGTAAAAGCCTTTTTATTCATTACCAAACGGGGGTGCAAGCGTGTTGTGCAAGAATAATCTAAAAATAGAACCGTTTCAATAATTCCATTGTCAATTGGATTAAAAGTCAGTTTGTCATATTCAACGCAAAAAATCATGGTGCAGCTGAAGTGTGGATCTTGTTGATCGGTATAAATGTTGGCAAACTTTGTTATTATTCTAATCATTCCGTTAGATAATTAAACTCTATCTATCTCAAAGTACAATTACATTAGAACTTCCAACTACGCCTATAAAGATCCATCATGCTAAGGCAGATTGGTGATGTGTTAAAACAGAGCGATTATCTTTGTCAGTTATCACAGCTGCGGCTACATTCCGGCTATATCCCGGCTATATCCCGGCTATATCCCGGCTATATCCCGGCTATATCCCGGCTATATCCCGGCTATATCCCGGCTATATTCCGGCTATATCCCGGCTATATTCCGGCTACATCCCGGCTACATTAACTAGAAATGTAAAACCTCTTTACGCTGCACAAACAATGTGCAGTGTCAGAATGTGTAGGATATAAAAGTGCTTGAAGATAGTGTTCCATCTTACATGCAATGCGTTTCACTCGGTCAACAAATTTAAGCATGCATCTCCAAGCTGCAAGATCAACGTATTGTTATTAATAACTCAGCTGTGCTATTGTTGAGCTAGACTAAGGCTGGTCTGCTGGGGCCTCAATTCCTAAATTATAGTCTTCTTCTAGGCGAGAGTTGAGAAATAATTGTAGTCAGCATGTATTTAAGTAAGCAACAACTGTTTCCACGTTAGTGTTGCTGTTGTTTATAGTGGTAACGGTTTCTAAACATCACCTATTAGCAGTAAGCTACTTTCAAGTGTCAGCACTGCACCTACATGTTCTGGAAGTTCAGTGCATCGTTACATTCCGTACATTGCAATGTAGGTACTGCCAGGTCGTGTTTCTGGAAATTCTAGGTGGCACTTCAATTGCCAGAAAAAAAACCGGTTATACCCGTTTCTTCAGGATCAGGGGTGCCTACAAGCCTGTTTTATTATCTTTAATCTAATTATACTATTTCTAATTCGATGTTGACAAGGCACTTTGCTTATCAAATGGGCCAGAAACTTCCAGACAATTTCCGCGTTTTATTATCCATTAACCTGACAAATTGGACTGATATGAAATCATGATCTCATACTCTGTAGGTAGAAACCCTGACTTCAGTCTGTATTGAGTAGTCTGCAATGAGGCGAGCTACTTGCATACCATTGCATACTGCGCTTACACCTGTACATGAACTGTCGCTGAATGATAACATGCCGCATTCCAACATGTAATATATGCACCTGTGTAGCGTGTGTCGACTGTATAAATACACGTGTATAAATACACGTGGTAATGCTATATTGTGTGCTTTTGTAGAGTGTACACTTACTGTGATTATCAATGTGAGGATTTGATGTTTACCAAAAAAATTAAAACACTATACAATATTTTTTGGAGAATTGGTCTTCAAAAAGCCAGTAAGGAATTTGACCCTGAGTAAAAAGAATTAACAAGTAATGTATCGAATTTTTTGTGAAATTCTCCGATTATTTATTGTGAAGCCACCAATACATCTTGTGAAAGAGAAAGTTACAGTATAACGACCTGTGTAATAACACACTGAATAAAACAATAGCTGTAAACTATAACTCAGAGCAGCTTTTAAGTTTTCTATGGTCTGCGATGTTTTGAACTAAAGGTATTGCTCAACAACATTGCTAACTAACTTCTAACTTACAAATGTGAAAGAATATTAACTTACACAATAATTATTCTTAACAGTTCTGGTTATCAGTTTATCCGGATTATAGATTAAAACTGCTTAACTGTGCCAGATTTTCAAATTATCCGACAATGAAAATGATTCATGCAGTTCTTTTCCCAGCATACTTACTCGTTATTTTGTAGCGAGGTCTGTAGATGATAAAATGTGCTTAAACGAATATCACTGGTATCGCTCAGTCATTTGCTGAGGGCTGACCGGCAGTAGAACTACCGTTCCATATTTACAGTGAAATTTTCACCATTTGAAGGAATGTAATACCATCACATTGTGAAGAAATGATTGAGTTACATTCTAGACATTTGAGATTGATCGTGTGAAATATAACTTCTAGTAAAATTCATTGTTGGAGTTTGTCTCAGGTGTCTGAAACTCTTAATCAGAGTTGCGAGAGATAAGTCTGGTATTCTAATCAGTAATCACCTACCGTAGCGTTAAGCTATCTCAACACATCTACCCTTAGTTTAATGCTTAAAGAATAGTGTGAGTAAATAACTCTTGTTCAGTCACCCTCCCAAATACCACAGTGAGTAAGTTCTCCGTTAATGGGAGTATTAGTGGACGGTAAATTCCACAATGAAACATAGACAGTGTTTAACTTCCTTCTCTCGCCGATATTTCTACATATAGACAGACAATGTAGTGTGTAATGTAGTGTGTAATGTAGTGTGTAATGTAGTGTGTAATGTAGTGTGTAATGTAGTGTGTAATGTAGTGTGCTATGTAGTGTGTAATGTAGTGTGTAATGTAGTGTGCTATGTAGTGTGTAATGTAGTGTGCAATGTAGTGTGCAATGTAGTGTGCTATGTAGTGTGTAATGTAGTGTGTAATGTAGTGTGCTATGTAGTGTGTAATGTAGTGTGTAATGTAGTGTGCTATGTAGTGTGTAATGTAGTGTGTAATGTAGTGTGTAATGTAGTATGCACTTGATATGTGTGTAAGAACGTGTAAGGTAATTTATACAATGTTTATGTTGCTGTACACTTTGTTTAGTTTATACACTGTTCATGCAATGTTTAATCATTGTTTATACACTGTTGACACTCTTTATATGCACTATTTATACACTAGACATAGCCTTTATCAACCTTAACCTTCTACAGTAGAAATATTTGAACACTGTAGTTAAGTAATCCGTGCCAGGAGGGACTGATAACTTTGCAACGATTAACTAATCGTTAATCAAATCAAATTGTTGATAGTTCATTACTCAACTAAGGAACTCGATTAAATTCCCGGATATAACTTCGTCTGTATCTGTATTTAGTTTAGTATTTCAGCCAACAGCTAACACATAACCCTACTCAATACCACAGGAACACTAAAAATACACGAGGAATTGGAGAACCTTATTGCTGGCTTTCTTGGGAAGGATGCTTGTCTCGTTTTCGGCATGGGATTTGCTACAAACTCCATGAACATAGCTGCTCTTGTTGATGATGTAATTACATATTTTACATATTTTACATATTTTAAATATCACAAATTTTTTCCAGCATTTATACAGGAGTAAAGATAATCGTAATTATATTATGCTGTATAGGATAACTGATAAAGATAGCTGTTTGTGTACCATTGTGATATTTTAGCAACTTAAGCAAAGTCAAGTGTATAATTAGATACAATCAGAGTTGTTTTGGCACAGTCATTAAAGAACTAATTCGATTTGCACGAATATCCATGCTATAAATAGCTGTCAGCACTTATTAAAATAACTTGCTTTGGTCTGTTGAACTCTGGTTTGAATACAAATCTACCGATGTCTCAACGAGTCGAGTGGAATTTTCAAAGAATCGCCCAAAAAATTTTTAATTTCGGATCATAGACTGACATTTTTGGCTGGTGTGCTAATAGGTAGTCGGAAATGACGTCTGCAACTTTCAGGGTTGTTTGCTGATAAGCGATGAGTTGAACCACGCTTCTCTAATTCTTGGAGCTAGACTTTCCGGAGCCAAAATCAAAGTTTTCAGACACAATAGTAAGTCATTAAGAAAATAGGCTATTAAAAGTCCCTACTCCACTCCACTGAAAAGGCTTTAACAAATTTGAGTTCAATCTAGAACTGTGCCATATCTAACTCTGGTTACTACTTTTCGGCTCCAGCCAAAAGGCATGATCAGTTTGTTAACTCTTGTTCACAAGTGAAGCCTAGACTCAGAAGAAATGCTTGACTTAGGTGAAATTGTGCAGTACCGATTTTTCGATCAATGGAAGGCGCGAGCGACATTTCAAATGTGATAGATCAAAGAAGTACAGCTTATCCAACTAAAAAGGACGCGCATACGCGCGCGCAACTCTTCGTTCACGCTTTAAGGCATCCACAAAAGGTGGCCTGATAATAGCATGACTCTATGAACTTGGAATACAGCCAAGGAAACGGTTTAACTGTATTTTGAACCATGGCAATCCCCACTGATAACATAACACTGTTTTAGCGGCATTTAAGGTCTATATCACGTGTTTGTATCGCCAAGCAACAGATAATGATACTGAATGCACTGGGAAGTAATAATCAAATCTGTAGCGCTCATGACTTTTAACTGCAAAGTAGTCTATAATATATCTATTTCGTACCTTATTTAGGCAAAATATGATCTTGTTTCGTCTATTCTGACGTAAATGCGGGTTTCTTCCGGTCGTGATAAAATCTATTCTTATCTCTATTTTAGAATTTAGGGTGACGTCAAATGTTTCAGATATGAAACATCTGGAGAAAATCCTGAAGACATCCATTGTGGAAGGGCAGCCTAGAACGAGAAGGCCCTGGAAGAAGATACTCATAGTCGTGGAGGGGATCTACTCCATGGAGGGAACGTCCTGCAATCTTCCTAAAATCGTCGAACTTAAAAAAAAGTATAAGGTGTGTTTGTGCATCTGTTTGTGAATAGCTGTCCTTTGTCCTGTGATAGCTAAAATTTTCTTGAGGATGACAACTCTTATCGTGATAACTCTTATCATGATAACTAGAACTGTTATTACTTATCACGATAACTTAAGGGGCCAGGAAGCAGTGTAATTTCAGAACAGTATTACTGTAATGAATTGCCACTAGAAGTGGGCTCCCTTGAAGTGGAACTTTTCACATATCCGTTTCCAACGTCGCAAACACTCCCTAACACAATCATCAACCTCATGCCATTCTGCTACCACCAATGTCATAGAGACCAATTGTCCATACCAAATTTGATTACTTTTATCAGTCGTGAACCCTGATCTACAGCTACAGTGGTACTGGCAGTGGCACTGGCAGTGGTGGCACTAATGTCACGTTTATTCTAAGTTCTATTTCAGGCGTACCTGTACGTAGATGAAGCACACAGTGTGGGGGCTATGGGTAAGACAGGAAGAGGGATTTGTGAGCACTATGGGGTAGACCCTGCTGATATTGACATTCTTATGGGAACGTTTAGTAAGAGCTTCGGGGCAGCCGGCGGTTACATTGCGAGTAATAAGGTACGTGGATTTCAACTTCTAGCTCAACAATTTTATTGAGTCTTCCTAAAGATTAGGTGGTCCGTGGTGGTTCAGCAAGGATTTAATCCCACATTTACAGTAATCTTTAAGTTAAAACTCCTTCAAGCAAAGTCATCTTACTTTGTTCAGGACATCGTAGCCCACCTAAGAAAAGAATCCCATGCTCAAGTGTACAGCAGTGCTATGTCTCCCCCCGTAGCACGACAGATCTTAGCTTCCACTGAAGCTATCATGGGAGTTGATGGTTCTGGTGAGGGTCAACGCAGGATAAGACAACTTAAGGAGAACACTCGGTTAGTTGAAATCTACCATAGCTAATACTTTATATTTTGGGTTATTTTTAGGACACTCAGTCTCACAGCGTTTATCTCATTTTAGTTAGCAGCCTCAAGTTCATAAAATCGCCGACATGCTGTATTACTGTCTGTTGTTTACCTAGTTGGTTTACAGAAATACTTGGTTCCATCACTATGACATAATTTCATATCAACGAAAATAAATGGCCTCACGTTGTGGCCCGTTTTCAAGTCGGAAGCGGGCCTGACAACGTCAGGCAAAAAATATATACACACACGAGCCAAACACATACAGACGCACACAAACACACAGACACGGACACAGGCACAGACACGCACACACACATACACACACACACACACACACACAACACACACAACCATAAGCACACACACACACACACACACACACACACACACACACACACACACACACACACACACACACACACACACACACACACACACACACACACACACACACACACACACACACACACACACACACACACACACAC
>JH152863.1:20230-44069 GCA_000226015.1 Mnemiopsis leidyi | reverse complement strand
TTTCAGGTTACTTGCTAGAGTTACCTAGTGTCGACACAATTACTAGCCGACATCGGAAACTGATTGTCAAAGCATTGTGGAGGGTCATAAGCTTACAGAAAATACAGACTACTGGAAGTACAAAAGAAACTGATGCCACCTCATGCCACACAGCATAAGTTCAACAACAAGAAGAACTGTACAGTTGTCACTGCTTGTAGTTTAACTGACATTCTTTCCCGACTGACTGACTATACATTTCCTCCTTCTTCTACATTGGTAACATAGATTAGTTGAATTTTACCTAAATTTGATATTATATAATTACCTATAGTTTACTGAGACTCTACAGTATCCTGAAATTGTGCTAGAGTTCGAAGTTGTAAACGTGCGTGCGCCGCGCGTTCTGGATGTGTGACAATATGGTAGCTTCCATTTATTCGAGCACGAATTATGTACAAAGCAAAGTACCGTTTACGGGTTGCGGGGTTTTCCCATACCTCATTGCTCTGTACCAGGTTTGGTAACTATATTTACTGGGGTCTCCCAACTATCACAGGAAGTAAAACAAGCTTATTGACCAGGTAGTAATAAATCAAACATTGGTACAACACTCTGCACAGCATCAATTATTGAATCTTGGGAATACAATAATCATTTAACACTGACCATCAACGGCGCCTCTATTATGAGAAAATTAAAATGCTAAATGTTTTAAGTTCCCTTAAAATGGAGAACGCAGCAAACGGGTAAGGTGGGGGCTGTCACTTTCTCTCAACTTCCACTTCGAGGCTGGATCGGCACAGCCTCTGGCGAAAGGAGACGTAACCGTAATACCACGTGGTGCCCACGTGGTCGGTAAAAACTCGCGCCAAGCGAGTAATGTGACAGTGCCATGCAGAGGATACTTGGTAACTAAAACAGGTCTTTTGAAAATGCTTACATGTAAATATACTACGATAAGTTCGATTTATTTGAAGTGTATATCATTTAAAGAAAAAAAGTTAAATATGTGTATAGTACTAATAATAAATCAGCTTTTTGAAAATAAAATTTCAGAATATTCAATATTCAGGTGGTAAAGATTGGTTCCTGAGTCATGGAACTGTAGGTTTAGATAACCGTTATCTGAAAATAGTGAGTGTAAGGAAATAATGAATTATAATCATACTGATAATAGATAAGAGCATTTAATTTGTATCAATATATTAATATACTTCAAATTTGGCTTCACTTTTCTTAATTCAATTGATATAAACTCACTCAAAACTGTTAATAAATCTCAATTAACGTACAATTAATTTCCTAGGAAGTTGATCCACTGTTTCGTGTCTGATCTATCAGGAACGTTCCTCTTGCCTGAAAATTCAGAAAACTAAATAAAGCAGATTAGATGTGAGAATACTTACAGTTACTTTGACCAGTTATTACTACTAAAGCTAGGCTCAATGACTCATGACTCATGAGTAATGAGGGCCATTTAGTAATTTAGCCCACAAAACCTGGATCAAAACAGGAAGATCGACAACAAAGCTGGAGAAGCATTGAAAATCCCGGCACAATTTATCTCAATTGAATCTTTACAGACAAAGCCCACTTTTAAGAAGAAAGTAGTGAGCTGCACTGTAATTGGCTTGAAGGCTCAACTGGCGAAGCCAGCTTAGACCAAGGAGCTACCAGTCCGGTGGTTGCTAGTTCAAATCCCTCAAGGTCTTGAAGCTGATATCACTGTCGTAGTGAAGGGCTAATAACCCTGTTGGATGGACAGAAGGAGGACTTCAGGGAGTTACGGCGGATGCTATGCCCCAGCTGAATGTCAAGCTGAAAAGTATAGCCCAGTGTGCGTGTACTGTTGTACTATTGTTGTACTATTGTAGTGCTTTTTAGAACTATTGTAGGATTCCCAAGACGCAAATCCAAGGTATCGACGTGTCTATGTTGAGAGGATTATTAATCCAAACTACGGAGGGATGTCTCCAACTAACTATATGCAAAAATAGGGGCTGCCCCCTAACTAACTATAAGCAGAACTAGGAGGGGGGGGGGCTGCCCCAAACTTACTATATACAAAAAGCTTAAGCTTTATTTACCGTATGGATCATTGTCTTTAAAGCCAGGTCCAGGAATCTTGCTTCCCCCAAACATCTGGTTGTTGAATCGTTGCAGTGAGGGGTTGTCCCCCCTTCCCCCGTAGTGTTGCTGGTCGCCCCTGTAGTACCCGTTCTGTGGGGGTCCCTCCCCTCCCTGCTTGTACGAGTAGTTTCCTGGGAGGGTGTAAAAATCAGGGGACACTTAAATGTAAGGCCTAGGAGGGTTATTGACTAGATATAAAGGTTATGAAGCCAGAATTAGGTTTTATTTGATTCTTATGAAGGTAATTTTACGACGGTAATTTGTGGCTATATAATTGTAGTTCTTTTATAGAAGACAGCGCTGTCTAAGCCAACAGTACTGTCCAAGTCAACAGTGATCTCCTCTTATTCAAATTATGGAAACGAAACGGACAATTCTTTAAAAAAATAAGTAAAATAAACAAGGGAGATGTAACGGCAGGAATGGAACAGAGGAAGAAACCCACCGTTCATGTTGGAGTAGGAGTCCTGGTTTCTGTTGTAATTGTTGTAATTGTTGTAATTGTTAGAGTTGTTGTAATTCTGGTAGTTGTCGTGATAGTTCTCACTCCTGTAATTGTTGTAAGTTTTAATTTTGCTATTTCCCAACTCTCATACAAGCTAAAGCGCTACATCTTTTCTTAACTAACAAATTAGTTATTTACAATTAATACAGCACGCAATAGTTCTCATAAATGGCAGCAATAAAAAGTGATAACCTGTGAACTTGATCGGACGCGACTAAAAGTAAACTAAACTGTTACTAACAAATACTCTCAACATTCTACATAGCTTACCTATAACAACAACAACACGAAGACTTACTGTTCGTAGTTGTTGGAGGAGGGGTATCGTCTATTGTTGTATTGTTTTGGGGGTTGGGGTTGTTGGTTGTTGTAGTGTTGGGGGCGAGGGGGTTGTGCCCCTTGGTTGTAGTGGTTCGGGGGAGGCGGCTGATTATAAGGACCTGATAGAGGGAATACACGTCAAGAAGTGATAAATCTAAGCTTTAGAGATAAGTATCGCATTGGGAATTCATCAAAACAACTTATATAATTCATATTTTGCTCACTTTTATTTGAGAATGGTTGTAACAGATAATATCAAGATTTAGAGTTAACCAATATAAGCTCTGGCTACAGTGAACAACTACGACTACAAACCATTTCCTGGATGTTGGTTGTACGGTCCAGGTGGTGGGGGTTGTGAGTACGGCCCCGGAGGAGGCGGGCCGTACGGAGGACGGTACTGAGGTCTAGATCCGTTAGGGGGACCGTACGGTCTGTACATTCCACGGTTGCTTCCTGGCAAAGAGATGGTTAGATGGCCGCATATATTCGGCATGCCTGAACATACCATCCTGTACATACGATCCTGTACAGACAACATTGTTGTATCAAGTTGTTGACACATATCTGTTATCTTAAATGTCAAATGATAGTGTAATTAGCAGAAACATACAACAAGATATACCATGTGGGCTGTAAGGAGGTCTAGGCTCGCTGTACTTCATCCTGCCTCCCTCGTGTGGAGGTCTAATGGGGGGAGGCCCCCTACCCGGCACCGCTCTGGGGGGTCCCATAGGTCCTAGAGGGGGCGAGGCAAACACGGACCGGGGCAGCTCCTCCGTGACTACACAGCGGAGATGTCGGAAATAGTCCACTGCTCCCAGGTCCCCTGTACGAGGGTGGGGGGTCAGGTAACAAATCTAGTTTATGTGGTTCAACTGTCAAGAAGATTCAGAAATAGGTAATTATAAGGTTTACTATTTGAACTAACTTATCCGATTAAATTCGAATTTTGTCTCACTAGAACAAACTTTAGTCTGGAGTAGTTACAAAACATTCCAAAATGTAAAAGATCGTTAGAACCATTTCCGGTCTTACCATCGCAAATATCAAGTAAGGAGAGTCCAGCCCTGCACTGGCCCAGCTTCAACTGGAACAGTTTCCCGTCAAAGAAGTTACCAATAAAACAGAACCGGCGGTTTATGGAGTAGTTACACGCGTCGTTAGCGAGCAGGAGCGTCTCAACTCCGCGCACAAAGATGTGCGCGAGCGTGCAGCCGCGGGAGGTTAGGCGACCTAGGCAGGGGTAGTGGGTTAGCGATGTCTAGAGAGTAGAGATAAAGGGATATTGTAGGGTGGCGACGAAGTGGGTACGGGGATGATGTCAGGTTTATTAATAGCTATCTTAAATTTACATGGGATTGTGGGTTCTACATATTAGTTTATATATCTTAGCAGTGTGTCGATTAGCTGCCGACTCTTTAACGTGGATGATTTTACGGTTTCTAAGAAAGTCAGAAGATGTTATGAAATGGTGAAAATCTGTTATAGAACTTATCTAAATTTGGAAGCTGGCGATGTTTCATTACTGCCAGTTGTTACCAAATTGGACATAATATGACACGTCCATAATTCATATCGCATCATATAATATAAGGTATCATAGGTTCCTCATTTTAACGTCCTCTTAAATCTACACCATATAATGTCATAGAATCTACTGGATGGACCAACTGTTGATTATTCAAATTATCAATCTAACTAGCTAAACTTATTAAGCTAATTACTCTAATTACCAGGAGTAATCTTGTAAAGATGACTTGGTCCGAAGTGAAGCTGTGGGGAGAGAGCAGTGGCTAAGAAAGCGTCAAGTTCGTACTCCCTAAGTACTTTGTTGCCGGTAGTCAGGATATAACGTAGTACGATACAAACCTGAAATGGTAAGTTCTCTTTATGACGACCACTCCGGTCCTTCCAACCATATTGTCAAACTCCCGCTTCTTCAAGACTCAAGTTTATTATAAATATTTGACAATATCTAACTATGTTTCATTTACATCTTATTAATTAACATCTTAGTAACATCTTATCCAAGATCAAACAAGATCGAAATTACAAAATACATTCAGAACATACCAATAAGTACTCATTAGCGATAATGTTGGGACTAAAGAATGACGGAATGTTGCTGTTCATGATCGCTAATAGGGTGCTTCGTCTCAGTTCCTGAATCTTAGCACTCATTCCTGGAAAAAGGCATGTGAGTTTTTTTGGTATTGATAAGTTTTGTACATTATTATGTTGCACACATTATGCTGCATGTTGGCTGTTGCTTCCTATGTACAAGCTCGATCGAGCCTTTTTTCATAGTCTTACATCAAACTGATGGGTATTATCTTATAGAGTCTTCTAGCCATTGGCTGGAAGACCACCGGCATCTCGTCACGAGTGACGAGAGAGCGCCCTGACTCACACTTGAGTATATCGCTGAGTACCGGTACTGATGGGTTCTGTATTGAATGCAGATTCTCATAGCGTCGACATGGTGCATGGCAATTTTCTAACAATCTTGGCTCAAAATCTTAGCTTCACGCAGCAAATGACACTGAATCGTAGCTTTGCATCGGTTGTAAAAATAGCGATTATCAAAAGTATTCGGACATATTCTCAGTCGAAATTAGACAATGCATATAGTCTATTTTAGCAGCAAAGCCAGATCGAACCTAACAATTTCACGTGTTCTAACCACCAACGTGACGAATTTAACAGAATTAAAACACAAAACTAATGCCATGAGTGCCCCAAAACCCGACCTACCAATCCAGAGTCGGTCTATATGTGGGGTGGGCTTCCTAGCGGGCTGCTTAGCGTTAGGAGCATGTACCGGTATAGCCGCCACCTCCTCTCCATCGATCAGATTCTTCTTGGAGCCGTTAACGATAAACTCCTTCACCGAGACTTGTCTTTGTGTGTCTATTTTAGTGCTGCGTTGTCGTTTAGCGTCTGATTTGACCCAGCCTCGTCCTACCCCGAATATAAGACCGTATATTCTCTGTCGGGCTGTCCTGGAGTAATGGAGAATGAGTAACCGAGTAAGTCAGGGAGTAGGGAGTGACTGAGTCAGGGAGTAGGGACACACAATTTGTAACATACATTTGTTCTTGATAAAGATTTCAAATATTTGAACTTAGGGTGCGTTCAAGGTTCAGAATGTGAAGAATTATCATTACCTATAAAGAAGAGCTGAAGAGACGGTATCTTTATCCTTGTTATCCTCAAACAGCGGTCCCAGAGACAAAGTTCCCGTACACATCATTGGGTAGAGGTGGGTGTTGAGAGTGCCGCTAGCGTGCGCAGCTGCCGCGCTGCTCAGCACTTTGCTTGTTATAGCTGGAACTGTTACTGAGGGGGAGGAGGGTTAGGGTAACTTCTTGGTGACTGACAATTATGTCCTGGTTACTACTGACAATAGTTACTACCCTGGTTAGTGGTTACCACCATGGTTACTGATTCCATTCACTGCTATGGTAACCGAGCAACTAAAGAGAATAACTTCTTGGCTACTACCAGCTTGCCAGTTTCAGTGACCATGGTCAATACGATAGCACTGCTCTGATTATTGGTAGTTAATTATCATAATTTGACATGTCACAAATTGTAAAGACACCTGGCCCGACAAGCTCGTACTGCATGATTCTACATAATCATGATCACGTTCAATATTTCCTTAAATTCAAATCAATCGGTTGTGATTTGTAGACACCTCTTTGGTGCAACTTTAATTTTTGGGCAGGCGAAAACTCATGTTTTAGGCTTCACTGTTTTTTGATCTATCGAACTGTAAAGATTAGCTTTTTGTAGCCATAACACCAACCACAACGCCAGCGATATCTTGATTCTAACGATGATTAACATCTAAAACTAGATAAATGTTTACGGGACATCTGCATCAGGGTCTGAAAATCTAAAATCCTAACAAGATTTCTGAACACACTACACAAAGTCTTTGAAGTCTTCTACTAGCGACGAAAAACAATCCCACGGGACTGAGAATTTTTCTAGAAATTTCAGGTCAGCGCGAATAGCCAATGATAAGAAATGAGACTGATATGGGGACAGAAAGACGGTTCCTAGCCAACTAAACTACTGAAGGTCGTTAGCTCTAATTTTTTTAGAGGGGAAAAAAGATTGCTTTTTCTTATATCTGGCGTTCAAGTCGAAGTTGTTGCATTCTTTCCCAACTTTAACTACCAAAAACTTCTTCTTAAAAACCGATTATAAATTTAATAAAAGGCTCAATAAGAGCATTTGGAACAAAATGGCCTCCTTGAAATTTCCCCCAGGAACCTATATATGCACTCAGCAGCATCACGAAAAAGCTTTGATCGACCTACGCTAAGTGTGCAGACCGATTCCGTATTGTTCTTAGTTCAATAAGTGGTACATAACAGTTTTATAGTTTGCTTGTGCCAGTAATTAGATGGAGTTCTACAACTGATTGGTCGCTGAGTCCAGCAGTCTACTTCCTAGCGGTATCACAAATATGTGATACTTCCATCAGATCTCCGGGAGAATTTCTCTTTCTTGAAGTTTTGTTAAATTCCATCCTGATTTGCAGGCAAAAAGCCAAAACATTTCCGTTAAGTTCTACAAACCACGGACGCTATTCTTTCTCACAAGTTCCGTTCTCTGTCAAAGTTTACTTTTTCGATCAGGTGGCTGACAATGAGTGGGCCTTGTTATTGTTTTCAGTAACAATAGTTTCTAATTAGCGATAGTTATTCCACCTATGCCAGCTAAAGCCAGTCCTTTTTGTAGTCACTTTTGTTTTGGAACATCCATTTCCTTCGTATATAAGTTGATACTTTTTAGACGACCTACGGAATGGGAGGGGCACGCACGTAAATTCCCTTCTTATAAATGCACGTACTTTAACAGGAAAAGATTCTTTAGAATGCACGTAAAAAACAGGAGAAGTCTCTAAAGTCTAATATGACGTGTCAAGTTAGGTGTTAACCTAACAGTTAATGTCAGCAGGCTAATGTTCAGACACAGATCAAATTAATGATCATCATTCAGTGGTAACTTAATTAAACATGCCATTTAAACTTAATAAAATATGTTGAGTTTATTACGGGGAACAATATATATAGCCTATATTCATATTCACTCAAAGTGGAGATGACGTAATCCAACCTCCTCGCCCTGGAAACATTTTATTCTAAATCCCGATTTTTAAGAAATGACACCATGTGATTAGTGGTTACTAAATTAACACGTATTTTAATTTATTGATAGTGTTCATTAGTTGACATAGACTCATAGATAATTTTCGCCATATAACAGAGAATTTTATACAGTTTGAATAGAAAAGTTAGCATTTTATCAATCTATGTACTGCTAAACTTTCTTCTGCTTTTTAGAAGAAACACTGAAAAAGATACTTTTTTTACACTTTATAAAGGAGCCCACCATCATCTTTATTTTTGCATCGAAACTTGTTACTGTTCTATTTTGATATGCTAGTTATCAACAACTGTTTCGTTGTCGTAACTTTCATGCTTTTTGAAAATTTGGAAATGTTTCTACGGTGTTTGATTTGAAGTTGTTTTATTCATATATTCATTTGTGTTATTTTTAGTTGTTAATTCATGCTATGTTGCGATTCTTGCACAATTATATCAAAGTTAATCCAAATTACTATACCCTTACCGTCTTACGTACTCATAATAATCGCAGATCACAATTGCAGGTAGTGTTTGCTTAACGCATTGGTAGTGTTTGCTTAACGCATGATAAACAATTCTTGTTAAAAAGCCACGAACGTGACTCCAAAACTACGCATTACATTGCGTTATTATCGTTATCAGGAGCAGTCAAGTGGTTTTAAGGTGGTATGGACAAAGTTACGGTATGTCGCGCAAAACAGATATTACACTAAATAGATAAATATAAATTATAAATATTTCACGCAAGAAACTCTAGCCCCTGAGACTAAGTTAGTGCATTACTTGTGATCTAAACCGTGATTTCCGATACTATTGAAATACCAATTAAGATCTCTTACTCTCGTTGTGATATTATTAGTTATGTGTGACATTTTCTAGTTTTCTGTTGGTCGTTTGCGTTTTGTAAATTGGTCCAATAAAACCGAAATTGTTTTAAAAACGTTATCACCGTTTGAACTATTTATCTGAACTATTTATCTGAACTTTGATCTAGCAAAAACCGCAACACAATAAGGTCAGAGCATCCGGTTAGCCTTCTGAACCTCGCTTTGCGGCCGGTATCGACTGCTATAGATAATAACAACACTACTTATTGTATAAACAACACACACACTCTCACTCAACTGTGTACGTTTTACAGTAAGCTAGTAAAAGCACATTAAAGCAGTTCTAATGTTTCCTAGTCACGTGACTGAGGGAGAGGAACAAGAGCCACATTTCAGGACCCACTGCTTTCTAATGTACATGTGTCTGATCGCTCTGAGCGTGTTTTAAAGCTGCTCGTGTTTGCCTTCCTTACTTGCTTGATGTGCTTATACTGCTGTGCATAACTGTGTTACTATTGCTATTATCTGTTTTTGTTGCGACTCGAGGAGATAATCAGTTTTCGTGATAACTAGTCCTAAGCCGAGTAAGACTAAATTTAACATCAAATTACGGTATCAATTTCAAGTTCAATCATAACGAAATTTTTGTTGTTCCACCTTGCTTGAAAGCAATGTTGTCGGCATATCAATACGTATCGACGTGACCTTATCATCTAAAACATCCCGATCTCTAAGATAGGAAACAAATTAGTCAGAACCATAGGAGCAATTCATCGGGATCCCAAAATACATCCGTTATTTGCGGTTTTATCAGTCATAACCTATTTTAGCACATTTAATCACTTAAAGCAGACCCGAAGCTGAAAGATTGATAAATTGTTTTCCACTTTAAGAATTGAACATAGAATTAGCTCCCGATTTATTGGAATTATATAAAGGGCCACGGTCTTTTTGAACGAGCGATTTGTTGATTGTGTAGGAGTTCCCCTCCTAGACTTATTTTCATGTGACTTAAAATAGGGCACTGTCAACCGTACATGCGCATGCTGCACTTTGCAGAAAGCATCTGCCCATGCATATAATACACATGCCATGCACATTGTACACAGTGCTGTGCACAACCATTAAAGTTCTTATCTTTCCAATAAAGCTTAAAACTTGAACCTACGATATGGAGATTATTTTGGAGCCCAACAAACTGAGAAATATTTTTTGTAAATCCATCCATCCATCCGTTTTAAGACAATGCTCATTTTAAGACTTAGTAGCAACCTGATACAGTAAAAATATTGACAAGATCATCTTCATACAGTTAATTAATTCTGTAATAAGGTTAAATATATGAGCAAAAAATAGGCACGGCAAATGAACATAGATTGGGAATAACAATTTAGGAGTTACGTTGAAATCGGAAATATCTTGACAGTCATTATTTGTGCAGAAATTCCCTCGAAAATCAGCTCCCCTAATACTATTATACGATTAAATATTTGAAGGTTCCCAGGCCAATCTCATCCTAGGACCTAGAATCTCATGGAGCCGCCAAATGTTTATTTTTTTTCTTTGTGGAGCTGGATTAACTAAAAAGGTGCTCGAAAATTTAGATTGGAGCGATTCCTATACAATTGACTAATGCACCATTCGCTGGCATACATAAATAGTGCATAAGTTAATTGTACTTTTTTATTTGAACATTTTTGGTTTAATATTTACGGCTTGGTTCCATTTTTGATTTTCATTTCGGCTAACATTTGACAATGTCTGAAGACTGCACAACATAAGCATGACAAAGGATTTGGAGTCGTTTTGCCCAGACTTTTAAATAAGCCAAACGAAACTTAATGAATAGGTAACAATTCATCTTCATCAAGCAGTCAACAATGCTTTTATTGTTAGTTATAATTCTTGTATTTGTCAAGTCAGCTTTAAGGATATCTCGTTGGATACTCTCGTCGTTGCAAAACATCCGCGGTCATTTAACTTGTTTTAAATCCTGTATATTAAAAACCGGTCTATGTAAAGGAGTTAAAAAGGAGTTAAAGCGATTCTCATCACAACTTGTCAGTTAGGTGGAACTGCATTTGTCAGTACAGTTAACTGACAAGTACTGACAAAGTACAATACGTTATACGATAGTACTGACATAAAGTCAGTACTGTCAATCCTATCTGTCTTTCATTAACAACCACTACTGTCTTGACACAAAGCAAATGTCAGATGTTATAATGATCGTCTATAATCTACATATTAAAAGAAGGTGTAGAAAATTTTCCTGTATAAGATAAACAACACTGTTGCATGCAGCATTGTTTCATCTTAACATAGGTGATTGTTTTCTGCCTCTAATTTAAATCACACAGCTATTTTTTGTATTATAGTTGATAAATTTTCAATGGTTACTTTCAAGGACATTGATAGTGTAGATAAATCTTGTAATTTTTTTCATTAAATCCCCTTTCCTATCATAAGGGCGGCAGAAGCTTACAGTGAGTAGTAAATTAGCCCCAGTCTAACCTGCGTCACATGCCATCAAAATTTGCAGTTGACCTTACTTCTACGCAAACTTTTTGTACGACAAAAGTTTAAAAGTTCTGACGACGTATCTACAATTTTTAAATTTGATCAACCAGAAAATAGAATTGTACACGTTTTTGTAGTTTTGAGGACTTAGGTTAGTCCTGGAAATATCAGCTTTCATTATGAAATTAGCGTCTGCCAGAAATGAGCCAAAACGTGTGAATTACAGATAAGAGTCTTAATTTTAAATGGTTAATTTGGGCGTTTTTTACATCACCCGCATAACCTCTCCAAAATATGCAGAACTTTAATGCCACGGCAGTTTGTTTGAGGTTTGTGTTGTTCTCGAAAGCTTTTTAAATTAAGAGTTTTTTTCGAACCATTTCGAGTGCGTCAAACATACAGACAGAAAGTTGAGAAACCATCTTTTAGAATAAGATTAAGTGCCGTAAGCAGATAATCATAAGTACAAAATAAGATACAATCTTTTAGAAACAGATAAAGTGCCATAAGCAGATAACCATTTAAGTAAAAAAACAATTTCTTACTCAGTTTGGGCGGTTGTTCTTCTTCCTTCCCGTCTTCCTCGTCAACTTCATCTTTTTCTTTATCATCTTCTTCTTCTTCTGTCTCCTCGGCTTCTTCTTTTGCCTCTTCTTTTTTGTCATCATCCAAGGTTTTCACCGGCTTTTCTTCAACTCCATCGTCAACTCTAAGATAATTATCAATATTTCATATTTGTAGAAAACAAAGCAGAACGTAAAACGTTCTAAATTGTAATTACGAAAATTCTCAAATGCGGATAATTTAACGGTTGGCGGACTGCTGAATTCGCTCTACTATTTTAAACAACTTCTTCAAATCATCAACTCACATCTTAGCTTCACTTATCATTTCTGTAATCTCCTCGACAGCTCCTGTTTCCACCTCTTCTCTTTCCTCTTCCTCTTCAGCATCGGCTTCCTCAGACACTTCATCAGCTGCTCCTTTATCTTTAGGTTTCGCTTTCACTTTCTCTTTCTCTACAACTGATACTGTCACCACCTGTCAAATTATAAAATGTATCACTTTAACTAATCTTTTTGTAAACATTTTATTGGATCATTTTATTTTCTCTCACATTTTATTGGATCTAACGAGAGTATATATGTTTTACATTTCATGGGCAAATCCCCAGTCAGTAACAACTAACAAGTAAAAACATCCTACATGAGGCATGTTTTTAAAAGTTCTTACGTGTTGATAATTTCGTCTAATTTAGGCGAAATGTAAGTAAAAACACAATCATATCATGCATTGCATGACATTGATCCTTACTTTCTACGAAACGTCGGACAGAAATTATAAAAAAGTAATATGGTTCAAAGAGAGCAAGTTGTACTGGAACATCCAGCACCTTGACTTAGCTTACAGTTAGGCGCCTATATTAGACTTACAGTTAGGCGCCTATATTAGACTTACAGTAAGGCGCCTATATTAGACAACCCAAGTATTTCAGTACTGGGTACATATTAATGTCAAAGTTACATATTAGAGTCAAAGTTAACTACCAGATTCCTCAAAATCATGACTTGCTTATACCCAAGGTGTGTTGTGATGTCTGACTCAACTTTGTACAAGTTAAAATGAGCAGGAGGAACATTGTACTGCTTATACACGGTTACGGGGAACACATATTTAGATCACAATACGGGAAACTAACACAGGTATCGACTATCGTTACTTTTAGTAACTTTACAATTCGTTACTTTTAGTAACTTTACAATTCGTCGTTACTTTTAGTAACTTTACAATTCGTTACTTTTAGTAACTTTACAATTCGTTACTTTTAGTAACTTTACAATTCGTTACTTTTAGTAACTTTACAATTCAACAAGGTTGATTTAATCTATTTTGTGTCTAGTCTGAAATTAGGGCACGGATGGGACAAAAATAGGGTTTTAAGGTCCACATTGCATGTCGAAGTGGGAACAAAGCAATGAATAAACAGACAACCTCAATTCAAGAGATGTGTTCATGTGTCATGATATATTTGAGTTATAACTGTCATTTACACTCGTGTTACACAGAAAATTGATACCCGTCACTCTTAGAACCTCACAGAACTAGGTAATAACAGTAGTAATTGTAGTGACTGTAGATTGTAGTAACTGTAAAATAGTAACTGTAGTAACTATAGCGAGTAGTAACTATAGCAACTATGTAGTAACTAAAGTTAGAGTAACACCCCTTCTGTTTGTTTTCAGTACCTCACTGAGCTAGGGTGGGAGGTCCGGAATCACATAATCCGGGAACACTGGTCCGGAGATCCGGGGGACACCGGACACTCGTACTACTACGATAATTTCAGTGTCCTGATACAGGACCTTCTTCAGCAGGTATAGTATTCAGACAGTTAACAATCACACGTCACCTCAAGAATGTATAACTTTTTATCTACACCAGATGTTGTTGGCCTCCAATTTTCTAAAGGCTAAAAGTAAAAATATTTGTAAATCGTTAAAACTGTGCAACTTTCCCGTAAGGTTTTTAAGATAACAAATCGTCAGGTGTATGAGATAAAAGAAGAGTTGGCGGATGAAGATGTGAGAATAGTTTTAGTTGGGAAATCTCTCGGAGGTCTCATTTCTGTAAGTACATTATGTTATGTTATGTTATAATAATATGTAATAATATATGTAATAATATGTGGTAATATGTAATAATAATATGCAACAATATGCAGTTATCATCTTCACGTTTTACTTTTTATTATCTACGTTAGGTTATCTTTATATACGTTTTTCTAGTAACTTGCGGATATTGGACTGTCTTCTGCTATATATTAAAACGGTTAATGGTCCAATGTTCGTATAAAATACTTCAGAATCTAGAGCACGTCACAGCTATAATGCTCCTATACACTACTATACACTGTGTATATATACAATCTAATATCCACTGTACACACTATATATACACGCTGCAATACACTATACACACTATATATACTATATACATTTTTTTCATATACATTATACACAAACATCGTTCATGCCTACAAACATTGTATATTGTATGGAATGCAATGTAATTTGCAATATTAAGATTGTTGCCCCTGGGGGCCTATCCCGTGACTGAATGAGTTTGTAGATAGCAACACACGTTGCACAACACACGAAATAAGGGGCAAGTGTACCGCTAAGATTGGAGACAGTATGATTAAACATACACACAACACGCACCACAGTAGGTGTGCGTCAAAACCCACAATTAGCGACATCCTAGCTGTAAGATAGCTGCTTTGTAGGCATTGTCTCTGATAGAGAACAAGAGCCCACTACAAGACTCCCTAAGTAGCTGATGTTATGAGTAATGTGTTTAACGCACAAACTGTCCGTTGTAACCGACTCTTCCAGACACAACACAAACACTAAGAGAGTCGTTAAGTGAGGTATATGTGTCTCTTTGTATCACCGACTTGATTTTAGAAACTTGTACAATATATCCTGTAAGGATGTAAACACAGAATAGGTTAACCTAGGATGTATACATAGACTAGGTTAACCTAACCAACTTTAGGACTGTCTTGTATTGCTTACCAGGAGCGAGAGAGAACCTCCCTAACTCCTACAGGAAATACTTGAAACCAATCTAGTTATAGTGTAACTAAGGATAGTGGTTCATCCCTTCCGGATGGGTTTTGATTAACAAAACACCACCACATTTTCAGATCAGATGTAACCTATAGTTCCTGTAGTAACTATAGTAACTGAAGTAACTGTAGTAACAGTAGAGAAGTAGTAACCATGGTAACTGTGGTAACATTACAGATCAGATGTCTACAAGAATTACCACACGAACTAGAGAGAACTATAGCGGGAGCAGTCACTATAGCACCTTGTCTGGAGATAGGGAAAAAGTACGATACCCCCGTGAAGAGAGCTCTTGCTTATCTGATGATAGATGTAAGGATAACTTTAGCTTATCTGATGATAGACGTAAGGATAACTTTAGCTTATCTGATGATAGACGTAAGGATAACTTTAGCTTATCTGATGATAGAAACTTTAGCTTATCTGATGATAGATGTTCATGTAAGGATAACTTCAGCTTATTTAATTAGCTTAACATGCGACGTCATAAATACATAACTAACAGGTGTATTTCAACAAGTTTTGATAGAGTATTGATCGACCATTTGAACTTTTGCAAGTTCAGTCTGCAAAAATCAGGCTCCTGTATCTGCCGGCAATCCAAGACTTGTTTCAAATTTTTAAGTAAAATTTCATAAATATGAAACTTAGACTTGCATCTCAAATTATTCGCAGTCCAGCGGGCTGTAATGTGATCTTTAGACACAGAATTTTGTAACTTCCTCTAAAATAGTACAACTACAATGAAATTTTAAGGTAATATCTGATAACTGGATAGTCTCAGATATTTAGAGAGGGAGATTTGACCTTATATAAAACCGTCAGTAAATACTTGAAAAGGGCGATTTCGTTCAAATGATCTGGTTTGCAATGATGTAACGCATGGTTCCAGGCTGCAGGGAAATTTTGTAAAAACGCCCCTGATTTAGAGAATGAACTTGACAAGGTGTTTAAACAGACTTTGAGAAATCGAGAAATAATTAGACCAAGTAGAGTAAAACGTTGAGCCGACAATAATTCTAATATCCAAGATGGCTCACATACACTTCAAACAATATCGACATGACCCAATAAGTCTAAATCGTTACCACGGTAACGGTCTATATCCTCCCAGTATCTCGGTTTTACGTGGTTCTACAGCCCCTTTGATGAGCTGTTACCTGAGGATGTGACAAAACAGACAGAGGATTACTTATCAGACCCGCACATCTTGTCACGTGGTGTGTGGGCTTCTGTTGCCGTGGCGACCAGGAACGAAACTTTCATTGCTCGGGAAAAGAGAGGTTAACTATAGTTAACTAAGTCTGTAATTTAAAATTCTGCTAGACAAGTAGCATGTGATTATACTTACTTGAACTTTTAGATCGGCCTCCTAGAATAAACTTAGTCTCTTGTATAGCTGTTATGCTTGCCAATGAAGAATTCTGCAGATGGCATTTACAGATGATATTACTGAAATACTAATGACATCTACACCCACCACAAACATTTCCCACATTCCAGACAGTCTAAGAACGCGGCTCCTGATACTGCACGGTACAGACGACAAGATTTGTGAATGTACCGCCTCAGAGCTATTCTCCCGGCAGACATCCCAGTTTACCGAAATAGAAACCTACCCTGACACCGCCCACGATCTACTGGACGAACCGGAGCCGGTAATTAATTATGTCCTCGTTATGTACATAATTACATGTATAATTAGCTTGCAGACTATTTCATTGTAGTGCCGTAAATTCGCCTGTGATATTTCTTAAGATATTACAGTATCTTGTCTACTCAACTCAATGACCCGTTTCTGACCCTTCTTATAGCTTGTTACTTTTTCGACTTTAAATCATTTTAACTTATTGAATTTTCCCTCATGTAATCACCATCAAACAGTCCGCTATACTGTATACCTGTAATATGTATGCATGCCCTTTATTCTTAGTTCATTTGTTTGCTTTTTGCATCATATCTGCATATCTTATGTCCGTTAATGTTTTACTGTTACTAAGATTGATACAGTAAACTGTGTAGAACTCGTAAAGTAGTTGTGGTTAGTTATCCCACCAATAACAAAACTGTTCTGGATACCTGACTTACACTTTTATTGCAGGTGGTCGAGCAGATGTACAATAGGATAGCCTTGTTCCTTAGACCTTACAATCAGAACGAACCATGAGAACAGATAGATACAGATCTAGATGAGGATACAGATCTCTGAATATCTTGACAAATTAAGAAGTTAAGCTGAAAAGAAAGCACGAAGTTGTAAAGAATTTGACTAAGTTTCATTATCAAGTTACAGTCTAATTCTACAAGTTAACTACAATTACATCGTTGATTTATCAACGGCACTTTAGTTTGTCAAATTTTATTTAATCAGGATTCAGAGTTAATGTTGTTTTTATCTTATTAGGATGAAAGTTTCCCAGTTTCCTTTTGGACTTTTTACTTTCGACACAATTTTTAACATTTGGATATTACGGATTTCAGTGTTCCAGTTTTGAAATTTTAATAGGAATACAGTTTTGTGAGTTCAGAAGGTTTTTTAAATTTGCTGTGTTACATTCTATTGATTTTATGCTTAATAAATAAGTCTTTGAATCGTAACAAACTCCACTGGCTTCAACTGAAGCTTCAACTGAAGCTTCAACCTGCCAAAGAAAAAAAACTAACCGCAGGAGGTCACGTTGTAATTGCAACTTAAAACTCACAGTAGAATAAAAACAATCATATGGTCACAAAATGAAGACTTTCGAAGGTAGCTTCATGGTAACAAACTAACAACTAACTAAGTAGTAACCATGGTTAGCAACTTGAAAATCACAGTAGTGGTAACGATGTTAAGGAACTTAAAACTCACAGTAGATGGTACCGGTTCAGTTTCGTCAGGTTTAGACTGAGATTCCTTGTACTGCTCAAGTCCAGACTGGAACAGAACTTCAACTTCTTCTCGGTTTTCACTCTCAGGAAGCACCTGTAATACGTATTTATAGTTAGTAACACGTATTTATAGTTAATAATAGTGTAACACGTAGTTACAATTAGAAACAGTGTAACACGTAGTTACGATAGCTGTTTAACCTGTTTCACAATGTCAGACACGTTGGAGGAAATATTCATCTTTATCTCGGGTTCTAGATTCTTAACGAAGTCAATGACAGCTGTAACAAGTTGAATCCCTTCTTTTTCCTCTTTCTTTTTTTCTCCTTCTTCCTCCTCTGAAATTGAACACAAGAGTAATGTATGACACAGAAGAATAAAGAGATGACCCTGTACTAAATGAATTGAATTCTCACGGTTTTAATTTCGGACTATCACACCACACGGGCCTGGCTAATCTCAATCTCAGTGAGCGTGATTATACCGGATTATTTGCCTAGCTAGGCACATAGTCTGATGTTGAAGTGGTATAAAGATTAATGTTAAAAAAATGAAATTTCTTTTTAGTTATACCGGTATCCTTGAGAAGTCTTCTGTGGAAATCCTCAAGAATCTCGTAATTAATGACGTCATTGCCAAGCAAGCACGATAGAAGAGGAAACAAAGAAAGCGGTAGAGATAGACAATCAGAGATTTTCTCACGGTCTATGATAACCGTGGATATTGTATTTCCAGAAATCCTGAGAGAAAAGTAGTGTGTAGAGATCAAATTTGTAAGGAGATCGTGTCTCTCGATACAATATACACTATAGGATACCCGATGATTAAAACCTCAGATGAGTGTTACACACCATACACACCATACACACAATATACACCATACACACAATTAAGATCACACAGATGAGGACATCTAATCTTCACCCTAGATGTCATCAGCTCACTATAATTAGGACTTGTCTATTTGCACCCCAAAAAATTATTAGACTTTTACGGTATAATATAGATATTGTACACCGACCAAAATATAGATTAATTATGCTCAATCCAAAATATTTGAGGACATGAGTTACATTGCGATCGAGTCAGGAGTCCTTCTCACCATGAGGAAACCGTTTGATCTAGATTCTTTGTTAAAAAACACTAATATTGTGAATGGTAAAAAACATTAATATTGTGAATGGTATTGGATTAGATTTGGATGTTATGACAGATGATAGAGTTCATTACTTCCTTGTACAGGTATTACAGCCACAGTTTAACATGCACACTGTTCGGGCTGTTGGGTGTTTTAACCACATTGACTGTCCTTCTGTAATCAGTGCGGATAAATGCGACATAATATGCAGCGCAGTAATCACACATTATAATTCACGTAATAGCACACACTGGTCACTGACCCTCTCCCTCAGACTATCTTTACCCACCCTGACTACCTTACAATTCCTGACATAACTAAGGTGATGACGAGACAAGTTATTGGCTCACCTAAGGTGATGAAGAGAAAGGTAACGTGGTGCGTTCATCATGATGAAGTCCGAATCGTTAGCCAGGATGCCGTAAGCACTGTGTTTGTGAGCGTACTCCACCATGGCTTTGTCAGTGGAAAAGGGGGTAGAGATGACTTTCACGTGACAGTTCAGTAGAACCTGGGATAGCAATTATGTTAGCGAGTGTTTTTTCATGATATAGATAGCTGTTCAAAACCAACAGTCACTGCTAAATTTTGTTGAAATGCAAATTTCGGGTTTATAGTTAGTTAAGTTTATAGGTAGTTCAAACATCGTACCGTTCTACAGTTACTTTTCGAATTTAAACCTGGCCTCTGTAAATGTCAATAAGTTTACCGACGAAATTTCAACGCACCAAGGGACTTATACCTGTCTAAAAACTTGAGGATGGGTTTCGTTTGGCAGAAAGTGTTTACGGTCGGGAGCGTAGCCGCGCTGTCTCAGCCCCTGCATCACCATGTTGACAGTGTCTCGGTTTTGAGACTTTTTCCGGGCCCACTCAGCCCTCATGTCATCCTCTACACCTCCAGAGAAGAATACAACCAGCTCACAGTTAGCCTGGGATTAGGATAAGTTAGCCTGGGATCATTCTGGGTTAGAAACGGCAGCTTTTATCGTAGCGAAGTATACAGTCTTACTTAGCTATCAATGTAGCGGAAACCAACACAGTTCTTTTACACATGTCCTTACGTCACTGTAAATATGCTAAAGTCCATGGAAATTTCACACTAAATAAACAATTTGGACTAAGTGATTAATCTTTAGATCTGATATTGGTGGGTTCCGAAATGGTGAGTTTCAAATTGGTGGGTTCCGTAATGCTTTAGAAACATATTTGGACAAATTGCACTCATGACACAACCCAACAAAAACTGTGCAGACCTGTTGGAAAGTATTGACAAAACGGCGTATAGAAGCTCGGAACTCTTGCCACTGTCCACCACAAATAAAGTCCATGTGAGGACCATAAACAGAACGTAAACAACTCCATCCTTCAACGACAATGAGCCTTTTCTTCTTATCAGTATTGGCTGGGGAAAGTTAACAGTCAACAAAATTCCGCAAGAAAGTTTCGGTTCACAAAATAGCAATTTGTGAAATGCTAGCTGGAAATCAAGAATACGCTTTAGAATACTCACCCGTGAGCTCAACAGGTATAAGACTATCAGGGCACTTAGCAAGAATATAACTTTGAAGACCACGAACGCCCATTTTTCAAGAAAAAGATAAAATATAATATGATATGGAGACTAAATTTTAAACTAGAAAATTAACCGATCATGGCAGACTAAGATATTAGTACATGTCCTGGAGTAGGATCGCCTGGGCAAAACAAACCGCTATTTTGGAGCGCTCGATTCGTACTTGAATTTCCTTCGGTTGCGCTGAAAGTCAAATATGAGCGCGCGTTACTTGATTAATGCTCATTATGGGTCCACATTCGTCACTCTCGTTTAAATGTTATTGTAAAAATTACAGAATACTGTTTTAAATTCAAAATGAATAGAATTAAATTTTATTAAATTTAATCAATTTGAATTGATAATTACATATTATCAATAAATAATATCCAACATTTTGTCCAATCTTAAGCCTTTTCGCAAAGCGCGCCGCGCATGAGGGAAACAACATCAATACTCGTACGTATTTAAAATCGAGCGCTAGTTGTTCACGAAGTTGTAACTTGCTAACTTACCATTAAATTTTATCTGCGACCTTCGTGTGTGCAACTCAATTTTCGGATGATTGTTATCAACTCATAATGACGGATATAATATGATTGATTGATCGGTTCATTGCTTATTAACGTGATCCAAAGCTTCTCCATCATTCATCTATTTGGTTTGTTTCGAGATAGTGTGTCCATGGTTTATGATTTCCACCTTTGGAGTCTTCCAAACATTGCGAAATAAGCCTTCACATATTATGTATTATGAGTTATGGTGTGGGGGTTTGCAAGAATAACGCCTGATCAAAGGTGAGAGGGGCTTTTTGCCATGATTAGTGAATAATTTAGTCCAAATTATTGTCAATCTTTGTCCAGAAAGTGCTCCTATTTAAGTATTTGACCTTCTATTCTTTTCTGACCGAAATCACTTCCAATAGTTTTTAGAGTGAGACACACAGTTCTATCCAGAAAGACTTTCATAATACTGAACTTTCATTTTCGAGACTCTCTATAATTAAATAAATAACACATTTTAAAAACAGTCTCGTCTTTTTGTTCCTCCTTTACTCAAGTCTTCCTCCTCAATATATTTATTCTTATAGCAGTTTTGAAATAGCTTTAAAATAGTCTATTTCGGTGAAAAATCATTCAACTTAATCTGCCTTTATTATGGAAGCTTTTCTTAGATTTACTTCAAAAGATAGAATTAGAAAATTTTGAAACAAATTTTTAAAACTAAAAGTTTATTACATTTATTAGTAAGAAGGTATTCTTCCTGGGAGGATTTGACGAAGAGTGGTCAAGAGATCAACCCCTTTAATACCACCAAAATTTAATGTCATCCTAAATTTGGCACCAGTAGTTTACTTCTATAATTCTGTTCATTATAAAATTAAGATGATATTAAATCAAAGAAAGCCATCTTTACTGCACCCTAGTCCTTAGTACAGGTATTAAGATCTTTACATGTTATTTGATCATATAAACTTGATTCTTTTGCCAGAATTGTTGGCAATGCTAGTAGATAATAACTACATGTAGCTATTGTGAAAATGGAACAAGAATATTATTTCAAGACGTATATTAAAACAAATTTAATTTGTATTTTCCTGTATATTCTTGTATTTCTTTAATACAGTGGACCTGAAATATGAAACAGTTTACCTTATGAGTAGAGATCTGTTTCTTCCATAATTGATATATTCAAATCTAGACATAAGACCCAATCCTTTGATTGGTGGCTGACGTCCTGCCCCAGAACATCATGCCCCAGAACATTGTAACCCAGAGATTTTGCCCCAGTGACGTACTGCTCCACAACAGACAGCTTGGTAAGGGTTAGGCTTAGAGTTAGAGTTGGGGCAAAATCTTTGGGACCAAATGTTGTGGGGCACAATGTTTTAGGACAGGACAATATAAATTCTTTACCCTTTTCTCTAATGATGTTGAGTGAATAGTCTTAACCTACAAATTTTCTTTTTTATAAAAAATAGAATGAATAGTTAATAGTTATTTGTAATATTTGATGGTTTGATATACATTTTGATCGGCGTCGTGGCTCATTAGATAACACCTTGGCCCTGCAATCTGAAGGTCGCTGGTTCGAGCACGTTCTATACATCAGATTTCTTGCTTGCAAGATCCGGTCAGTCTACCAAGCTGTGATTGGTACAGGGTCTCTGACCTTGGGAAGAATGCTTGGTGGATCATCATGACGGGTATCCCATACCTGTATAGGTATGTGCTGAAGTTGGACTAAGACCTGGACATCCGAATTCCGAGGTTAAAATCCTAAGGTACATGTAATTGTGTGGTTTAGCGTATATCTGTGTAAAAGCAGATTCGCTCATGGTGTTCGGCACAATATCAGCCTTGGAGTAGGTGGTGACTATTCCGAAGGTGGCGTGGTGTATGCTTAATATACATTTTTCTTTTATTCGTATTCCAAGAGCTTTTTTTCTATAGGTTTTTCTACCCTTGTGTACTCAATCACATCATCAATTTTCTCACTCCACATTTTTGTCAGCAATGAGGGAAAAGAAGGTGTATTAGGGCCCTGAGGGTAATAACAAACTACTCTATGATGATAAAAATTTGCATCTTTCTCCAGGTTTGAGATATCTTATGAATAAAAAGTTAAACCAAAAAACAAGTATTATGCTTGCTTTTAATTATTATTGATTTTTTAGGAATTATAGACTTCAACTTAGACATTTTATGTTTTTAATACTGGCAGAACGGCATCATATTTTACAGGTTTCTAGGTCTTATTTTGAATTTCTAATTTTCCACGTTGAGATTTTGACAAAACAACATACAATAATTCAATATTGATTCTTTTCAGTTCATCACTGGACTTCTGCCAATGCAGCTCAGTTCCTTTGAACAGTTTCAGAACTCAATGAGATCATTCAATGCCTCATCCATAGGGAAATCAGCAGGTGGGCTAGACATTCCTCACGTGACTGTTTCAAACAATGGTCCCTCTAAACCCCGTGTTGGTTTTATCTGCAATATTGCTGGAAACAGACTATCATCAGTAAACGTCTGCACAAGCTTTATAGATGCAGCTTTAATTCACAGAGATCCTCAATTAGTTCCATTGCTTAGTAATTACAATGTTCATATCATTCCCAATTTAAATATTGATGGCTCACAGCAGGCATTTACGAATATCAACAAAGGAACTACCAATGCAAACGG
>JH152863.1:6525-20219 GCA_000226015.1 Mnemiopsis leidyi | reverse complement strand
CCTGGAGCATCTGCTATATTTTTTGCCCAGTTTTTTTTAAAACTTTGATATAATAGATTACAGTTAATAGTGATATTACTAATATAAAATTATAGCATCCAGTTCTTTATGGTTTCACTCACAGCTGTGCATAAGTGTTTTAATATTAAATTATTTACTCTTTGAAGCTGTGGATAAACATCATTAATTTATTATTATTATTATTATTATGATTAGTGAAAAATTTAGTCCAAATTATTGTCAATCTTTGTCCAGAAGGTGCTCTTTTTTAACCTTTTATTATTTTCTGACCTATTAGCTATTATGGAATCTTTTCTTTACTTCAAAAGATAGAATTAGAATTTTTAAACTATTTTAAAACTAAAAATTAATTACATTTATCAATAAGAAGGTAGTCTTCCAGTGAGGATTTGACGAAGAGTTGTCAAGAGATCAACCCCTTTAATATCATCAAAATTTAATATCATCCGAAATTTGGAACCAGTCGTTTACTTCTATAATTCTGTTCATTATAAAATTAAGATGATATAAATCAAAGAAATCCATCTTTACTGCACCCTAGTCCTTAGTACAGGTATTAAGATCTTTACATGTTACTTGATCATACAAACTTGATTCTTTTGTCAGAATTGTTGTCTATGCTAGTCGATAATAACTAGACGTAGCTATTGTGAAAAATTAAAACAAGAATTTTATTTCAAGACTTACATTAAAACAAATTTAATTTGTATTTTCCTGTATATTCTTGTATTTCCTGAATACAGTGGACCTGAAATATGAAACAGTTTACCTTATGAGTGAAGATCTGTTTCTTCCATTGATATATTCAAATCTAGAGATAAGACCCAATCCTCCCCAGAACAAAGTAACCCAGAGATTTTGCCCCAGTGGCGTACTGCTCCACAACAGACAGCTTGGTAAGGGTTAGAGTTAGAGTTGGGGCAAAATCTCTGGGACCAAATGTTGTGGGGCACAATGTTTTAGGACAGGACAACAGAAATTCTTTACCCTTGCCACTAATGATGTTGAGTGAATAGTCTTAACCTACCAATTCTCTTTTTTATAAAAAATAGAATGAATAGTTATTTTATTTTGTAATATTTGATGGTTAAATATACATTTTTTTATTATTCGTATTCGAAAAGCTTTTTTTTCTATAGGTTTTTCTACCCTTGTGTACTCAATCACATGATCAATTTTCTCACTCAACATTTTTGTCAGCAATGAGGGAAAAGAAGGTGTATTAGGGCCCTGAGGGTAATAGCGAACAACTCTATGATGATAAAAATTTGCATCTTTCTCCAGGTTTGAGATATCTTATGAATAAAAAGTTGAACCAAAAAACAAACATTATGCTTGCTTTTAATCATTATTGATTTTTTAGGAATTTTAGATTTCATATTTTTAATACTGGCAGAACGGCATTATATTTTACAAGTTTCTAGGTATTATTTTGAATTTCTAGTCTTCCATGTTGAGATTTTGACAAAATAGTATATAATAATTCAATAATTATTTTCAGTTCATCACTGGACTTCTACCAATGCAGCTCAGTTCCTTTGAACAGTTTCAGAACTCAATGAGATCATTCAATGCCTCATCCATAGGGAAATCAGCGGGTGGGCTAGACATTCCTCACGTGACTGTTTCAAACAATGGTCCCTCTAAACCCCGTGTTGGTTTTATCTGCAATATTGCTGGAAACAGACTATCATCAGTAAACGTCTGCACAAGCTTTATAGATGCAGCTTTAATTCACAGAGATCCTCAATTAGTTCCATTGCTTAGTAATTATAATGTTCATATCATTCCCAATTTAAATATTGATGGCTCACAGCAGGCATTTACGAATATCAACAAAGGAACTACCAATGCAAACGGGATCGATCTTACTAGTGCCTTTCCTGATCTCCGAGAAAACATTCAGGTGGACGCTGGCAATGTGCCTCCTGAAGTAAAATCAGTACTTGATTTCTTGGAAAAAGAACAATTCCAAACAGTTATAGTGATAGGAGCATCAGAGACTGGTATCACATTTCCTCTCTTCCACGTCGAAGACGACCACGAAGGCATTATCGATGATGCAATCCATCGGGAAATAGCTAAAAAGGCTTACAGTCTAAATCCCAACCTTGCAATCTCGGGTTGCAGCATTGGCGCTGGACAAGGGGTCACTAATTCTCGTTCAGCAACGTTTAAGCGCAGAATAGATTCTACAGGGACACTAGAAGACTACGCCTACCTAAAATACGGGGCACTTACCTTCCACTTTTGTGTATCCTGTTCGCTGAATTCCGACACTGACGTGTTTGAAGAGAATGTAGAGGTGTTAAAGGAGCTGATCAGCTCGTCCGACAGAGGTCTTCGTGGCAGGGTAGTTGCTCCAGATGGGGGCTGGTCTGCGAGGTGCTGCTGTTGCCGCTAATGATCACGTGGTTTTCTCTCAAGATGGCGGGTACTTCTGGTCGCCATTGGTTTCGGGAACGTATAATCTTAAAATAACCTTCGGTAAGTTAAAAGTTATATCTTGATTTTTATGCACGATATAATACTTTATTTCTTGTCGTGAAAATTACCCAATTCTTATCAGTTTTCACTCATTATTATGTCTTAACATTTTGGTATCACCAATGTCAAATGTGTCAGTTTTATTGTTTGCATAACCGCCATTTCAAAAATCTACTATGTATGAAGCACATATGGTTACACCCACTTCACATATAGTTACACTCACTACGCAATATTAATAGTTGTGATGTGCCGATACTTGCGATATCCACTATACACCTGTTCTTTAAGAAGTTCGATTTATCAGCTCGCTCCCTCGCTCTGTTTCTCTCATAATCGTTTCAATATTGTGCAACACCTTGCAGTTCAGCTGCTGTCAATGCAAACTAGTGGTCTGTGACGCGTGTTGTTGCGTACAACTCATTATTGAGTAACTCAACACACACGTGTACTGCAGTGGGACGGTCTAGTCGAATTAGTCCACCAATTGTGACTACTAGCACCCTGCCCTTGAGTTTTACATAGATTTACGGATGTCTACGTAATAATCTTCAATTAAATCTCGTGCCAGCGACATTTTTTTAAATGAAGATTCGCAGAAGCATACTACGCTACGTTTACTTTAAAATTGTTATTGAAGAAACGAGCGTTTTACGTAAATGCCACCAAGTCTAAACTGAATATACACAGACAAACTCAGAAGGATTTATAAGCAGTAGAATGTACATTGGCATGATTGGTATGGAATATTGCCTACTACAGGCTGCCCTAAAGCGAAATGCGTGTGCAAACTTTATTAGCTAGTACATCATTTCAAAGCTCGCTGAAAGTTTAATATTTGTGTAAGGATTCGGCAAGGTTAATTTTCGGCAGTGTTTGTGCGTAAGTTTTACGATTTCCAAGATTACTCAAGAAGATTCTTAAATTTTTGTAGTCACGCCATTATTATCTCACTATAATACCCACCAAGCCTCGAGTTTGTAATTATGCCATACCAATTGTATAACTACCCAGCTATTGCGAGAAATCTTATACCTCGTGGTTTCGTGAAAAGGTGTTACAAAGTCGCAACTTTGTTTCGACACGTTGGAGCGTTGCTCAATAGTCGTATTTTGTTGGACTCGTAAATGACAGACACATGATATACACGCCCACTAAAGAGCAACCTCATTTATGCACTCAGCAACTATTTCTGGAAACTATGGTTCTTTCAGGAGATAAGACTTAGTTAGAGTATTATATTAGATTTTATACTAGATTCTATTCTTAACAAAAAGTCTCGCCCACAAAATTGTCAATACACTTTTAATCACCACGCCTACAAACTGTAAATGAACTATAACATCACGCCTACAAACTGTAAATGAACTATAACATCACGCCTACAAACTGTAAATGAACTATAACATCACGCCTACAAACTGTAAATGAACTGTAACATCACGCCTACAAACTGTAAATGAACTATAACGTCACGCCTACAAACTGTAAATGAAATTGTAAATACTCTGAAGCATCACGCCTACAGGTTCGTACCCGGAAGTGCTAGTACCGACCCTGGCGGTGGAGGAGCGAACTCAGCTACCTGAGACGGTGATGGGAGACATTGACCCTGTACCAACTCAACACGAGAACTTCCTACAGATGAACAGAACTTTACACAGCATACATGAGGAGTATCCAGCTATAACTGATTTATACAGGTGGGTGTAATGTATATGTATACAGGTATACAGTCTGGTAATGTATACAGTGGTGTTGTTTGTAAATACTATGAAACTTTTTAACAGTTTTATACACTGTTTTGTTACTACCAAATATCAACACTGCTATGAAGACACAGTTTAAATGACAGGATGATTTATTGTGAACCTCGTTACCCGAGTGTGGCGATGTAAGTTTCCATTAAAAGTCGTGCATTATTTCATGCCAATGTTTCATTTCATTACAGTAGCAACGGGGCAGTGAAGTCTCACTGCATACAATATAAGCTATACATTATCAATTACACCCAGTTATGTACTAGTTTAAATGTAATATTGATGTAACGATGGACCAAATTTCCCCTTTTATTTAACCCTTTTATTTAAGTTCTATTGTTAACTGACTGTCGTGTGTACTGTGTAGAGCTAACTAGCTGTTTATCATGTATACCTATAGCTATAGTCAGTGTTGTTGTTATGACTAACCTACAATGTGGGCACGTACAAACATGTAAAACTTGGAACCTTGTTTTACTTCTGACACTTGTCATGAAGTAGTTGTATACACATGGTCTCATGAGATACCGTGTCTTAAACTCTCCTCCTCTATCTCTGTCTTGTTCGACTCTTTATCTCCACCTTGCAATCCTCACTATAAATCTTCCTGTACCACGGTCTGAGAACCTCATTAGTTACCAAATACAGCGTCTATCTCTAGACTCCTTCCTTCTTCTCCTCTCTCTAAAGTCTCCCCTCTAAAATCTCCCATCTAAAATCTCCCCTCTAAAAATCTCCTCTCTAAAATCTCCCCTCTAAAATCTCCCCTCTCTAAAATCTCCTCTCTAAAAAAATCTCTCCTCTCTTACTCCTCCCTGGCCCTAGTTCCACATCACTAGATCTCAACAGTCAGCCTATTGTCAATACACACAGCAACAGTAAGTAGTAACTGTGTGTTAAACTACCATTAGAGAGAGGGTAAATACACGATGTGATACTGGTACAGAGCGTCCTATCATTAGTACTGGGCAGTAACTGTGCAGGATTTGGAGTATAACGATGTGTGTAAAATGAGTGTAAATATGTGGATATGAAGTAGCGATGTGTGTCCAATGAACACGTGAATATGTGGATTTGTAGTAACGATGTGTGTAAATATGTGGAAATGTAGTAGCATTCTGTAGTAATAATGGTAGACGCTCTTCGCAAAAATCTTTGTCGCGCTTTCATTTGTCTTGAAAATGTAGGGGTGGCAACTTATATATCTTTTTGGAAGAAGAATCGATAAAGAATGGCCCTGTGCTGTGGTTTTAAAGACTACTGTTGTGACTTGTGAGTCATTATATACGACATCTTTTTCATTCCAGAATAGGTCACTGTACAAACGGTTCAGTCAATCTCTTATATTGAATCAGTTTTCACTTATACGGTTCTTTTGCACCTGCAAGACATTTTTCTTGAGCCTTTAACACAAGATAAGCACATTACATCAGTTTAATCTGAAAAGAAATGAAACTATTAACAAAATCTAGCTCTCGTTCTAATCTCTCACTTGTTTAGATTTAACTTATCGGTAAAACCAATAATCTTATATGGAGTTCTAGCTCCTATGGCCCTAAACGTGAATGTACTAAAGTCTAAAACATCGTAAAAACATCGCCTCATCTTGAATCCTGTACTGAAAATTATGCCTTGCAATTATTATTATCTTCCGAAAAGACAATGACGCTGGTCAAAATTGTGACCAACAATCCACAGAAATTCTTACTATGGTTATTCTTTAACTTCGGTTATGGAAATTCGTATTTTTTAAGTAGGCCCAATCCCGTTGATTATTTGGCAAATTACATGCAAATCTGATCATAAAACTAGTAATAGTATTATAGTAATAGTATTATAGTAATAGTATTATAGTAATAGTATTATAGTAATAGTAGTATAGTATTTTAGTAATAGTATTATAGTAATAGTATTATAGTAATAGTATTTTAGTAATAGTATTTTAGTAATAGTATTATAGTAATAGTATTTTAGTAATAGTATTATAGTAATAGTATTTTAGTAATAGTAAAAAATAAATAAATCTTTGTCATCAGAAAAGGACAGTCTCTGAATCCAAGTCATGTTGCTTACAGATCCAAGAAATGTTTAAAGTAATTTGTTAACAAAATCACAATACGAAGACAAATGTATTCGGTGTAAGGAGAAAATACGTATTATCATTTCCTATCGAGAATTAAAATCTGTATTTGTTGAGTTTGTTAAATAAATTGAGCCACTAGCTAGACTTACGCTTTTAATAACAGTCTGTATAGCAATGCGGTACTGACACATTACCATTTCAGTATCGGGAAGAGTGTTGACGGTAGAGATCTGCTTGTTTTAGTTATTGGCAAATATCCAACCAAACATGTGCCGGGAATACCTGACTTCAAATATATCGGTAAGTACCGTCAGTAATTCAAATATATCGGTAAGTACCGTCAGTAATAACTCGTTGTAAGTACCTGTAAGTAACTGTCCTTGTTTTAGTGAATCTAGGGAACTCCTTATTTGCAAGTTCATCATGGTCTGGGATAAAGAAAATTAAAATATCTCGACATATTAAAACTAAGTTTTTTAAAAGTGCCATAGCTGTATGCCAAAGCTTACTGAGCTTCCCTTTAGTAGATAAAATGAGTGCCAAGTGAAAATGTGCACTACCCTACCTGTGTACTAGTAAGATAGTACAGACTCTGTAAACCCACTACAGACTCTGTAATCTCACTACAGACTCTGTAAACCCAATCTCTGTAATCCTTCACTGCTCTAGGTAATATGCACGGTAACGAGGTTGTGGGACGTTCCCTTCTTATCTCCTTCTCAAAACTTCTCTGTAAGAACTACAACACGGACCCGCGCATTACGCGCATCCTCTCAACCACTCGTATCCACATCATGCCATCTATGAACCCTGACGGTTTTGAGGCTGCGGTGCCAGTGCGGGACAGTTATAACACTAACGGGCGTGCTAACGCGCATGGCGAGGATCTGAATAGGTATACTATTTTGCATTTTATTCCTATAGCAGACTGATAGCTTCCTGCATCATGTCTTTTATATCTGAGTTATATTTCCATGACACACAACTACACAAATAAGCATACACTTCATTTTTCCTAATGATAAATACCTAGTTATTCACAATCAAACATTCCATATTTGAGTGCCATGTTGTAAATTTATACGCTACACCCGCAATGCAGTTCACAATTCAAGCAATCTTCTTAATTTCTCTAAACTTCACAGGAACTTCCCTGACCAATTTCACGACGGCGAGGAGAAGAAGCGGGAACCCGAAACAGAGGCAGTTATGAAGTGGATGAGCGCGCACCACTTCATCCTCTCCGCAAACCTCCACGGCGGCTCCCTCGTCGCTAACTACCCCTTTGACGACACAGTCTCCGGCCTGCAAAACCACGTGTACTCGCAGTGTCCGGACGACACGTTCTTCCAACACGTGAGCAGGATCTACGCGGACAACCACCCCACCATGCACGCGGGAGTGGCGTGTAATCTGGACGGCACGGTACAGTTCCCGGGCGGGATCACTAACGGGAACAAGTGGTACCCGGTGACGGGAGGAATGCAGGATTACAACTATGTGTTTCATGATTGCTTTGAGATAACGTTGGAGCTGGGCTGTGCGAAATATCCCGACGGCAAGTTCCTTCCGGATTTCTGGAGTGACAACAGGTTTTATTAAGTTTTCGTTGCGTTAAACTGACGAGAAGTTTCGTTGAGTTAAACTTAAAGAATTAAATAATTAAGGAGTTGAATGTGGCGACATTATTGTAAATCTCTTATCGGATGAACAATCCTTAGGAGCTTAGTTCGAAGTTATTCCTTATCTTGCTTGAGTTATTCAAGATTATAGAGTATTCTATATTTCAAGAGTTATTCAAGTTCCCTTCCATTTCCAATAACGTATCTAACCTGCAGAGTATCACTGTTAGAGTACGCTGATGCTGTACATCACTCTCTTACCGGCTTTGTCAAGTCATCCGGAGGGGAACTCATCTCCGGAGCTCAGATACATGTCAAGGAGAACTCTAAGTCCGTTAAGTCCGGTGCAGATGGGGATTACTGGAGACTGTTAGTGCCGGGAGTGCATGAAGTCTGGGCTGAGAAGGGTCCTCTACGGAGTAAAACTGTCGAGGTGAGCTGACGAGTTTTTGTTTTTGTGAGCCTATTTTGCCATGTTTTTTCGTTCGTATAACTAGTACTTAATTATGAGTGTGTTTTAATCACTCTAGGTACAATACGATGTCGTTGCTTCCTATACTGCAAATATTGTCAGTATGAAAATAACAAGATTCACGTAAATATACATGTTCATATGTCCCTATCTCTTATCCGCAGGTGACAGTGTCTGATAAGTACCAGGTAGTGTACAACTTTACCTTATACAGCGAACAAAGCAGTTGGAACGAAACTGAACATTACGTCTTTGAACCTCCCGAAGTGTTCGAACCTCCGGCAGTTGAAGTTCCCGTAAGTTTCAGTTTATCCGGCAGTTGAAGTTCCCGTAAGTTGATATTCCCGTAAGTTTTTGTTTATCTACTGAAATTTTCGTAAGTTACTGAGATTCCCGTAAGTTTTTTTGTTTATTTACTGATATTTTCGTAAGTTTTTTGTTTATCTACTGCAATTCCTGTAAGTTTTTTTTGTTAATTTACTGACATTTTCGTAAGTTACTGAGATTCCCGTAAGTTATTTTGTTTAGAGCACCTACAAAAAATTTGCTAAAATGTCACTCTAAATCGAAAAGAAATGAATTATTATTTATTAATCGTCTATTATCTAATGTACAGTAACACACACTAAACTAATATATTTTCCATCCTAAGGTGCGTGTACGAGAGAAGATAGTGATAGTTTCCGACACAGACCGGAGCGAAGGAGTGAAAGTAACCTTCATCAAACACGGCGCATTAGACGAGACAACTAGTGTTGGGGAGGCGATCACGTGCTACATTAACGGAGAGGAAGTTGTACAGTCCGAGGGAAACACAGTAGCTGTACAAGTGAAGGGTCTCTCTACGGTTGAGTTTCAAGGAGCTAGCTACTACCGAGCTACCAAGTTTCTAGACGGTTCCGAGAAGTCGGTAAATGTCAGGCTGTTTCCTCTTCCTTCCTCACTCGGTTACCATAGTCACGAGGAGATGTTGGCAACATTCCAGAGTGTGCTGAAGGAATGTCCCCAGATGTCCTGGGTGTATGATATAGGGACTACTCACGAGAAGAGAGCCATGCAGGTGCTGAGAATGTCTGCTGGTGATTCTACTACTGGAGCTGAGAACGGGAGTAAACAGAGGATCAAACTTGTTGGAGGTGAACATTTCATTATTTTCGGCATCCTGTTTCATTAACCCTCATCAGGATCAGCATCCTTACTCAAGCATCAAGTGTCCATGATTTGTTAATAGCATTCCCCTTCTTAAAACTTTGTTGCTAACATTTTAAACGTACACGCTGTGTATTATTTCTAATTTCCCTATTCAGTGTTCTACCCCTAACAAATTGAACTATCACAAATCCTCTTTATGCCAGGTATCCATGGCAACGAGGCAGTAGGACGAGAATGTCTGATAAACCTAGCCCAGTACTTCTGCTCCTCCTACGGCCACGACGACCTGGTGACCAGACTTCTCGACACTCTCGACATACACTTCCTCCCCTCCGTGAACCCTGACGGGTTTGCTGTGGCTGAACACGACAACTGGACAAAGGGACGCGGTAACGGTCAAGATTACGATCTTAACCGGAACTTCCCCGACAGAATCGCCCCGAGGAAGGACCCCCTACAACCTGAAACATCAGCTATAATGAAGTGGAGCAAAGACAAGATGTTCACCACCAGTATCTCTCTCCATGGAGGATCTCTAGTGGCGTGTTATCCCTATGACAACAGTGAGAGTCAGGCCAGAGTGTATGCAGGGTCTCCTGACGATAATACATTCGTGTACATGGCCTCTACCTACGCTAAAGCTCATCCTACTATGTACAAGGGGGAGAGGATTTGTGATGATGACAGGTTAGATCTTCTTTCTTCTTCTTTCCCGTTATTAGGCTCAGTGGCGCAGTCGGTTAATTCGTCTGTCTGCTAATCGAAAGGTTAGCAGTTCGATTCCCAGGCCCCAGCTGCGGCACTGGCCATTGGTTGAGCATCGTTAATGCTCAGCTAAGGATTCCGTTGGATCTATGCAGCCCCAGGTCCTCTCATCCAAATGCTCCAGAAATGGGGTGTGAGGCGAGGGTTAAATGAGTAGCTGCCCATTGCAATTTGCAGCGAAGTCTGATCTCGGGCGATGAAAGTATGGTACACACTACCTTAACCGTCACTGGCGTGTATGTATAATTGTACATTCGGCTTCCTGTAATTGGCCGTTACACTTGTGTAACATGTGGCTGTTGGATTGTCCGAGTTCAAATAAGTTATAAGATAACAAAATTTGTACTCTCCCTATGTTTTCATTTTTTCTCTCCCGCCATTTGTACCCTCCCCCTAGGTTTTCATTTTTCTTCTTTTCTGTCATTTGTACTCTTCCTTTCTTTAGGGTTAGTGTCTTTGGTCGATGTATAATGTGTTGATCTTCCTATTCTTATAATCATTTTCCTCTAATTTTGCATTCTTCTGACTCTGCTACACTTTCTTTGATCCGAACTTATGTACTCTCTACATTTGATGTGGTTTATGTGAGTGTGTAATTATTAGTATCTCTTTTACGTGCTAATGGAGGTTCTCTAAGTTTCTTAACAGCACTGTGAATATGGCATCGTGAGGTGGCACTATTCAGGTGTTAAAATTTACGCGCACTTAAGTACTTTCAGACAACTTAATTTCATGCATGGTGTGTAAAATAGGGACTTTTTCGTCGGTTATATGATAATTAGGAGTAATAGAGTCTATGTTAGTCCTATTCATCATAAAACTTAATTTCATGCGTTAACCAAGTTATTCATAGTTACTTTTCATAATTTTTATTCACTAAAGCCAGTAAAACACATGATCCAATATTGGGATCACATGTTCGCACCACTGACACCACCGCACACCGGCTAACAATCCTAGACACCAGGAGCGATATGAGATCCTCTCCCTGAAAAGACGCCCCTCTCTTCCCCAGCTCGATCAGCTGACACCACTACCTGCCTAACAAGATCTGACTCTGATACTAGATAGAATAAATGGTGGTCGAAATCAGGACTGAATTATCAAATCGCACTATCCTTCTTCAACTGTATCAGAAACAACAACAACTACATTACCTACCATGGGACTTAAACCTACTCGATTCTTCTGTCACCCTTCCTCCGAGAAACAGGAGTTCAAGTCCAAGTACGAGCTTGGCAAGACCCTAGGTTCAGGATCGTACGGTCAGATCGTAGAAGCAACCCAAACTTCTACCTTCCGGACAGTCGCAGTGAAGTACATCAAGAGGAAGAACGTGGAGAGCATGCTGAAGATACAGAAACAAAACGTCCCCGCTGAAGCTGTCTACCTAAACTCCCTGGATCACCGCAACATCATCTCTCTAATAGACATGTACGAGTTCAAGAACAAGTTCGCTCTGGTGATGGAAAGACCTCTAGCTTCCCTGGACCTCCACGACTTTATCTCGAAGTACGGACCTCAGAACGACGCTGTAGCCTCCTTCATCGAGCAGCAGCTCCTCTCTGTCTGTCTTTACCTGGACAACAACCTCATCTTCCACCGTGACATAAAGTCAGAGAACGTCCTCGTCAACTGCTACAACTACAACATCAAGCTGATCGATTTCGGCTCCGCCACCTACGCCAACCAGGAGACATACTACGGGAATTTCGGAACCCCAGCCTTTTCCCCTCCGGAGTGGATCTCAGAAAGCGGATACCGACCTGAACCTACAACAATCTGGTCGTGTGGGGTAGTCCTGTTCGAGCTCCTAACTGCTTCCCTACCCTTCTATGACGAGGATCACGTGATGCGAGCTACTCTCTTTTTCCCTGACCTGGTCTCCCACTCTGCTCGTGATCTGATCCGTAAGATGCTGAAGAGAGACGAACACGAGCGGATCTGCTTTGAGGAGGCTCTACAGCACCCCTTCATTACAGTTACTGGAGAGTGCGGGGAGAACGAACGAGTGCTGGACGATTCTATCTACTCCCGGTGTTCTGCTTACACGATCTACGAGAATCAGAACTGCGATTCTGAGCTTCCTCTTTCATTGATTTGAGTGTGATTTTATGATAATGATCTTGTAAATAGTAACCATATTTTATATCATTCAAACAAGCCTTTTAAATCTATTAACGAAATTGAACTTCTATATACAATATCTAAAAATTGATTCGACCATAACTTTTTACCTGTTTAACCAATTTTATTGATTTAAAAAGCCTTTTAAGCAGAATTTTTCAAATTTTTATATGAATTAGCTTTCATAATTAATTTTTGGAAGCTTTTTGTATGGTCTAGATTCAAAGATAGAGCTAATTTTAGCGAAAATTCCGAAAATTTTGAAATCTGGCCTGCTGCTCAGATTTTGTTAGATGTGGAAGCCCGGGTCATTTCCGTATGCTAAGGGCATGCAAATGGAGTTATATGATTGGTTTTTAGCTAACTTTGTCCTTATTTCAAAAAATTATGAGCTTTGGAAATTTTGCTCAATTTTCGATGCAGATAAATTTTTAATCTAACCGTTTGAAAAAAGCTGTTACACCCATGCAAATGAGGAAAATCAAACTTTTTAAAGAATTACAATATAATTGACAGTAAATAAAATCCATAAATCCTTTGATCTTCAGCATTATTTCCATAAAAACTTAAATAAGATAATATCTATTGGAATTCAAGCTAGGAAACATATGCTTGACTTGAGAAAAAAATATAGCTATATCGGATACGAATTTGATGCAACAGCCTTCTCAAATAAGTCGCAAAAACAGAAAAAAACGCAATCACGCATATTTTTGAACAACGACTGTATATAGTAATAATTGCCTTTATTCCATCAAAACTAATTGTAAACACTAAACTTGGTCACGGTTAAATTTGTAGTGCCTAAAAGTAAAATATTGAGGCGGGGGTCGAAGATCAATACATAATTGCAAACAGTAAAATAACAGTATCATTCGCAGGAACTTCAAAATCAGTCCACCCAAGGTGTTCAGCACTCTGTGGAGGGATAGATTTAGCAAGGAACTGCCCAAGCTTGGTAAGAGAGACTTGCGTACCGCCACTCAGATTCTGACTGGTCACGCTTGTCTTAATTATCATCTCAGCAAGATCAACCGGGAAATCGCTCCAACATGTTCACTCTGCCAGGAGGAGAACGAAACGGTCGAACACGTCCTCGCCAAATGTCCCATGCTGTGGGAGCTGCGAGTCGAATTTTTCGATACGCACTTCACAACAGCGAGAGACATCGTGGACCGACACACTTTATCTCATATAGTCAACTT
>JH152862.1:65429-76953 GCA_000226015.1 Mnemiopsis leidyi | reverse complement strand
ATTTTTATCAGAATTTTACAAAATCAGAAGGAAATTTTTTAAGTAAAAATACTGATTCAGAAATCTGGTGAAATACTGTGTTTTCACTGACTAAGTGTAAAAAATTGCAACAATGACTGCAAATTTAAAGACCAAAAATCAGGTTTTTTGACATGAAGTAGGGGGGGGTCCGACTGTGATGATGTCATTATGATAATTTGCCTCTGACATTTAGGGGGGGGGGGTTGGTCATGATGACGAATGATGGCGGAGGGGGCAGGGGGGTAAAAATTACCGAAAATTGGCTGACGTCATATATGAACGACCCCTAAGCCTGGCACTCAACACACTCTTATCTCTTGTGGTTAAAATTTATCTGTGTAACGAGAGAGAGTTTGAACACTGCTATGCAAAATGTTCAGCCGGTAACAAAAGGGCCAACTGGGTAAAAAAGGGCCAACTGATCCTAACTCACCTTCATCTACAAGTGTTAATAATAATGTGAGTGAGTTGAATGAACTGGAGAAGGAAATCATGTTGGAGAGTTTAAAAATGTTTAATTATGATAATAACTTTTAAAGGTATTAAGAAAAGTTAGAACGGTGAGAGAAAAGTAGAGTCTGGAGTATGATCACTTAATGATCTTAACAGCTAAAGTGTAACATTCGTCTGCAATCCTAAGTGAGTAACTTTTTACACTCCGACAGATCCTCATCAAAACGAAACAACACTCATCAGAATTTCAAGGGAACAAAAGCCACCGTATATTAACATAGTAAAAACAATGAATCCTCCAAACCACATTGACAAACCTTAGTCACGAAGGTTCCTTAGTAATAAGAGAGGATGGCGAGAAGGTGAAGAGATGAGTGTGGAGAGAGAAAACGAATGGACTATGGATAGAGGAGAGTCGACCGACGGGAGTATAGAGCCAGGTAAAAGGGGAAAAGACAGGAGATAGAAGAGTGATGAGGTAGGCAGTGGGTTCCGGCTAGAACACTAATCAAATTAAACATGAGCTATGAGTCAAAGTGTGGAGGTGTTGACTGTGTCAGTTTCAAAAAACAGCTCCATCAATACCCAATAACTGATATAAATTCGCCAGGCTACAGGTTTTTTTCTAAATAAAAATTAGAGCTACTCAATCGTCTAACCTGTCTGCAAATTGAGGCGAGCTTCAAAACTCCATCCAAAGGAATGTCTCGTCTGTCATCAGGAGCCATAGCGTCGTACTCGTTCAGTTTGTTATCGTCGTAGTAAGCCATTACTTCAATATCCAGTAGCACTAAATAGATTACGGTCGGTTGCAGCCATTGACAATCAAGTGCAAAATCGAATATCAATTAAGTATGAACCTCAAAACCATTTATTCAGTGAAAAAAGAAATTGGGGGCACCCCAACCCCCAGAAATGACTCACAGTTAACAAAATCTCAACTTACATCTAGCTTTCTTGGGTATTCTAGGAGGAACTCCCATCTCTCCGTAACAATACAGACACTCCGCCAGGAATCTAGACTTCTCCCCCTTCTTCATGCTCGCCACTGCTATGTCTACAGCGGGGATATTCACTCCATCGCCAAGGATAAAGTTGTGAGTTCGAGACCGGAGTCTGGTGGAATCGATGGGCTCATCGTGTCCCTCCGCATATATCGAGTAATGGACTGAAAAGTGCATTATGTCAGTTCACAGGTTTCCAGGCAAAGCGTTAAGGTGATCTAAAGTTTTATCGACAAATGGTCGTAGAAATGACCGGAAATCATCGCAGCCAATAAAGAGTCGAAAGTCACTTATAAGGGAATTGATGATAAAGTGTAATACCACTTACTCTTAACCCATGCTCTTGAAGGGATTATAGCCCCGGAACCGGGCCGAATCATCTGCTTTATAATGAAACCATCGTCTGTCAGTTTTTCTGTAAATAAGTGCTCGATACCTTTGAACGCTCCCTGAATATATATTGGTTAATCAGCTATTAAAAACCTCCACAATTTAAACACCACAATTTAAAACACCTATCCCTTTGTTATGACACACAAAACATTCCTCCATTACATACGTCCTTGTGCGCAGAAGGGTCTATCCCAATGGGAGATATCTCGTTTGTATCCCACAGCTCCGGCTTTTTCAGTTCATCAAAGTCGTTCAGAGGACTTTCCTGCTTGACGGTGAACGTGGTTCCCTTATTTGAGAACAGGTCATGAACGTCTATACCTTCTTCTAGTCGAACTTCTTGCTTGTAAAACTGAAATTTCTGATGATAAATCATGGCTCAGCTGATCACGAAATAAATATCAATTCTTCTTCTTCCGGGAACAAGATCATTGAAACAGAACAGAAGCAGGAGAATGTCTTAGTGAAAGTATCTGTATTGACATACTTTAATAATAAAAAATGAGGGGTAAAACTAAAAAGCTTGAAAAACCAAAAATAATTAAAAAAGTTCAAATTTGAAATTCTGCAGCGTTCGTTTGCAGTCATCGCTATGCCGTAAATATTATCACTTCTCCTAAACTTAATATACCACCACAGCGGGTTTTCCAATTTCTCCACAGCCGATTTCTAATATTTGTCTACAATCCTCAGTGAGTCAGAGGGAATTTTTTACACTTCTACATAACCTCATCAAAATTTGATTTAACCGACGCCGACGGCCACATCTTTGGATATATATAGTCGGATGGGCAACAGGGGTCCAAATTGGAAGTGCAGATGAGGCATATCTAACATCCAGGATAGCACACTGCCATCCTGTACAGATGTCAGACTCCAGGGTACCGACCACGGGATTGGAACTTAACTCAAGAGCGGACCAGTTAACGGGAACTATGCTATCTACGTGTCATGGAACGCTGACAGTTTCTCAGATCCTGGTGCTGCCCTCACCACCAAAATCAGGTTCTAGATTGGTTAATGTGGAGAAACACGGACTTATCACAGCAACTCTAGAGAAATAAAAAAAACGTTTAGAACCATGATCGTTAATTATGATATCGTTCGTTTGAATGTTTCTTTGGCTGATTGTTAGATTTTTTGAGTCACACTCATCGAATCCTAAGTCAAATTTGTTTGCAACACTACAGCGAGATTTAACAGAACTATATGAATTAAGGCTAGGACTCTTCATCTACAACCACTTATTCGCAAGGGGGTCTAACGTAAGGAAACCGAAAAAAAACAGTTCCAAATGTGAAAAGTGCTTTGTAGTCCTACCTTATCCTCATTTAGATCGTTATTTGGATTAAACGGAGCAGTCTCTTGATTCTCCATCTTTAAAACCTATTTGGGAAATAAGTAAGTTGAAAATAGAGCTTAATCATACAAAAAGTGTGTCAAAGCTATTCCATTTAATTTAAGTTTCACTTCCACTTTGTAAATATGTCATGATTTCTGATTAAAGGAAACGCATATTCCAAGAAAAAATAATATATTTTACTAAAATCCCAGTTATACGGCAATCGCATGTAGGGATCGCCGTATAACTACGGTTTAAAAATACTGTACAGCAGTTTTAAATAAATACATTTTCAAATAAGTAATTAAAGTTAAATAATCAAAATGAATTGAGCTCACAATAGTCTTGTTCTTTAAACATTATATAAATCAGAATTTATTAACTTTCAGTCACAGTTAAATTTCATCATGCCTAAAGTTTCTTTAAACTTTAGTAATAGAGAAGGGTAAGTTGGGGAGGTGTCACAAATTTAAACCAATAAGAAGCTAGAAAGCAATGTTTTCTTCTCATCGGTCAAAATTTGTGAGCCCTCCCAAAAATGCCTTCCTCAGATTGGTCAGACAATATATTATAAAAAATTTAAAAAAATACAAATATGCCCTATATAAAAAACCCACTATTATAAACATCAGCAGCACTCTTTCCTCGTGCTGGAGCTAGCTACTCGGCGTTATCCACAATAAGCCCAAAGTCCGAAAGTTACCTCTTTCAAAAGACCCTTTAAACAGCTCCGTCCACCTGCTTTTTCAGCTCAGTCGTCTTGGAAACCAGTGAGTTCTTCATCTGCACGATGCTATTAAACACATCCTTGTAAAGGTCGGGTTCCAATTCTCTGCACTTCACCAGATCAATATGTTCGAGTAAGTAGGTGGTGTTCTTACCGAGCCCCATCCCAGTTCTATCCATCATACTATCTTTTAGAATCTCCAACAACACTTTCACGTTTTCTCCCGAGATCTTGATACAGATGTCTAGTTGTTCAGTAAGGAGCCGTGAGAAGCCCGACAAGTAGTAGCGGATAAACCGGGACTTTCGTCCGTCTCCAACTCGAATAGAAAACACTTGGACAGATACGTCGAACAGTTTTGGATCTTTCAACACTACTTTTCCATATATTGCTTCGTCTAAAATCCACTTTGTTTCTTTCATGATCTCATCAGAAATTTCCTTCTCTTCAGCACCATCGCCATACTTGGCCAAATTTGCTTTAATGATTTTAAAGAAGGCTAATTGACATCTAATTTTCAACCAGCCAATCTTGAAAATAGACGCTAACTTGTGGAACTCTCGAAAGTTCTTCTGTTCAATGTCTACTTTCCCATTGTACAATCCACCAAGAAATTGTCTAGCAATATCAGTGTCAAAATCAACCAAATCAACGGCAGTTCGGCCGTGGTTGAAAAACATGTTCTGGAAAACTGAACTATGAAGAGATAATATCATGGAGTTAGCCCTCATCTTCTCCTCTCCCCTGAGGGTAATCTCGATGTTACCATGTACTGGACAATCCAGGTTTTCTATCCCGAAATCAGCTGGCAGAGATACTTTAGATACTTCCATACTAGCCTAGGGGTAAAGTTTTGTTCAAGCAAATAACACAGTAACCCGTATAAGTCATTTAGAAAACCGATTTTTGTTGAAATATTTTCCTGAATTTTAGTTTATAGTTTGACTCTTTTCATCAGAGCTTTGAATCTTACAAAATATAATACTTCTTTCCCGTTATATAGGTCAAATATGAAAACTACTAGCGGTATAAAATTATCAGTCAAATATAACTATTGATAGTAATACATACAATGCATATTTATTCATGTAGATTATACGACATAAAAAAATTAACATGACACAATGGCTTCAGAAGAAACGGGAATAAAGTTTGGGAATTCTATAAGGTTTAAAACCCGTTCCCGTTTAACAAAAAAAACTTTAAAACAGGGACATTAAAGAGGATCGAAATGCTAACAGCGACAATAAATACGTCATCTTATCAAATAATAATAAAATAAAGCGATAATAAAGCTATAAAGTTATTCTTTTTTAATAAGAACTTAAGCAATTAAATAATCAAAGGCTAGTGGATCCTTCAAAACAGATAAATAATGAATCATGCAATCTCTCTAACAATCAGCACTATCATCCCTAACCATTCCAAATAACTACACCGAACACAGCACATAAAGGGTTGCAGAACAAGCCAGCAGTAGGCTGGCTGGGAAGCGGCCCCCTGTATATTGAATTTTAAAACATTTTTGTCAATTTCAACAAACCAAATAATGATCGAAACACATTGCTGGAGAAATAAGTCGCGTTGAATGACAGTATGTAAAGAGTATGTACTGAAGAATGTTTAGCCCTGAGTGGGGCTGACAGCCCCCCCTATGTCGGGTTCATAGGGTCCTCCCCGGGAAGGGGGTCGGCTACAGCGGTGTTCAGGGTGATGTTGTCTCGACTGTTTTCTGTAGTTCCTGGGGACACGGAGGAGGTGGGCGGGGTACGCTGTTGGGGAGTTCTGTTGCCCCCCACCTGGGGGGTTCCGGCGGAAGGGGGCGACACCATGCTAGTGGCTGGCGACATTGGCGGGGGCATGGTCCCCGACATCATGACGGCAGCACTGCTGGCGGGTATCTTGTTCATCATCTGCTTGTTCTTGTTTTCAGGCGACAACATGTTAGGAGTACCCGGACCTCTGGAGAGAGCCCCGGGAGGGATGTCTCTGCCCATATGCATGGAGTTAGGCGGCATGTTGTGGGGAGGGAAGTTACCTGACCCGATAGTCTGATTCGGGACAACAGTCTGACTGTTCATCATCACCCCAGGATGCATGGCCTGGCTCACCATGATCTGATCTGCCATCATCTTCTGAGGCATGCTCATAGCACTCTGGTTCTGCACCATGTTGGCTGCGGACATGTTAGGGGGAGCTGGCCCCATGCCAGGAATCATGCCATTCCCTGGTCCCATCATTCCTGAAATGGAAACACTTAACTTTTGTCCGCTTCTGTAGAACTTTATTTTCGATATTGTGGGAAGTAAACTAAAAAAAACTAAAATAAAATGTCAACAGTCTTTTTAGAAATACATACGTCATGCGTAATCTTGCGTTTTACTACTAAACTAAAGATAGAGTTAAAAGACAGAGAGATAGAGAGAAAGAGAGAGAAAGAGGATGGGGATTCCAGTACACGCATTAAAACCTGTCACACACCCGAGCGAGAAGTTAGCACGCTGCCTGCCGGGCCGGATTGTGGAGCACTCATCATCCCTCCGGAGTGTTGGGTTGTCATGATGGTCTGCCCGCTGACCGGGTTGTAGACCATCCTGGGACCCATGTTGTTACCCTGGACCAGGGTCAGGCCGTGTCCTCCGTTGTACATTCCACCCGCCATACGCTGGTACAACTGCTGTTGTTGTTGCTGTTGCTGCAGGGCAACTGGGTCTCCTGAAATTAGATAGTTCAATATCACTAGCCTTAAGCTCACCAGTAATTTTTTTCGGAATTTTCCTTTTTTGATACTTCCGACTGTAAACAATAAGAAACTTTAAAGAACCTAAAAGTACGTATAGGACTCAGTGAACCTACCCATTGATTGCATGGGGTAATGTCCTGGTTGTCCGGGTAACGCTCTCTGTTCAGGAGTCATTACTCCCCTCATCATCATGTTGCTGGACATCATAGTCTGGTTTGGAGGGGGTCCCATCCTCGGTCCTACAGCTCCCAGTCTGAACGTGTGTGTGTTTATATGGATACTTTAAATTTAAACTAAATATCCCATCCTCGGTCCTACTGCTCCCAGTCTGAACGTGTGTGTGTTTATATGGATACTTTAAATTTAAACTAAATGTAGAGTAAATGTCCTCATATCGTGCACGCAGCACTCTGGCCACTATTTGTTTTTCAAATGTTGTACAACAATAAGATCAATTGCAACTAAGTAACAACTTTGGCTTCATAACAATCATCTATGTCCTACAGAATTGGAAAATTTAATTACGGTTAAATGTTCGCTCTGTTTTAATTTGATTGTTTGAAATTGAAATTGAAATATTTGCATCGTTTGTTATCACGGCAGATCCACATGCTTCGTTGTCTGTAAATTTTGGTCGAGATGTGATCTGTGGATCATATCATCCAGATCATGTCCCACACCTGACCAAACACAGTAAACTTGTAAGTAAGTGTGTAGGAGTGTGATTACTCACGGGTTGACGTTGTTGAAGACTGCATTGGGAGAAGAAATATTGGGGGATCTCGGGATGTCAACGCCCTGAGGGAAGAGTTATCAGCTTAGTGGTCAGTTCTGTGATTTTGTTTATCAATAGTTATCAGGTCAGTGGTTAGTTCTGTTTATCAAGAGTTATCAGCTTAGTGGTAAGTTCTGTGTTTCTGTTTATCAAGAGTTATCAGCTCAGTGGTTAGTTCTGTGTTCCTGTTTCACCAATTTGAATAATAGATTTTCGATTTAAGTTCCAGCTACAGAGGGCGAAATGGAATTGGCGTATCTCATAACTTACAGCTATCAAAACGATCTGTTGATCTATTAAAGATCGTCAGATTGTTTCTCCTTCCTATATATAATGAAACCTGATATCCCCAACAACTCATCTGACCACGATTAATTCTACTTAACCCAAAAATTCACGTACTTAGAGAGTTCTATGGTAAGGTACTAACATTGTATACCATATCACGGTTCAACCAGCGAAGTGATTAGATTCTTTTTTCTTTCTTGAAGGATTGACTGTCGTGAAATTTTCCTGCCTTGTTACATAATTTGATACTTCATGCTCTGTTATTTTATTTTGTGGATGGCATCCATGCCAAGACTTCAAACATAGCTAGTGTAGAGTATTCAGAATTTTTAAGTCACTGCGTGTCCGAATGTAGAAATCGAATTGTGTATTAGATAAAGGAGTACATAAATGGCAGGTAATTCTGAGATTCTGCTGTAAGGGCTAAAATATGATATGTGTACAAAATAAACATAGCCACGTTGACGTACAGCTTCCTAAACACATAAACTCCAGATATGCTGCTTGTTGTGTTATGTATTTGTTTCTCTACACCCGCCTCCACACATCTGGTTGCAGATTTAGCGGAAGACCTTGCTGAACTCCTCGACAAAACGGATGCGGTCTCCACAATACGTTACATCTTGGGTGGCAAGACCAGCTCACTCGGTGATGAGAACTTTTCGTTGAAGTGTTCTGGTTGTGAAACGATTGCGAAGGCGTTGAGAACACTGGTCAAGGTCAATTTATTGTCTGACGACAGAATTGTGCAAACCATAGCATCGACATGCAACCTTTTGAACATCCAGGATAAAAGAGTTTGTTCGGACATTACAAACGAATTTCGAGACGAGTTCCTGACTGTGGCTCATCGTCTGAATTTCAACCCCAAATGGTTGTGCTTCATGATCATTGGGCCGTCTTGTGGCCAGCCTCCACGCAATTTTACATCCTGGAACGTCACTATTCCTGGCAAGAAACCTAAACCTACTCCACTAGTCAGACCTAACGACGGACTTCCAACCCTCAAAGTGGTACAGTTGTCGGACGTCCATATCGACTTGCAATACAGACCAGGGAGCGAAAAAGACTGTGACGAGCCGGTTTGTTGTAGAGAGGGGAAGGGTGCGGGTGATAAAGCTGCAGGATTCTGGGGATCTCTTAATGCTCAGTGTGACCTGCCGTTGTGGACATTCGAGAACGCACTCCAGTTCATCAGAGAGAAAATCAAGCCGGACGTGATATTTTGGACTGGGGACATCCCCGCACACGACGACTGGAACCAGACACGTGAAGATCAGCTCCACCACATCCAGATCACAGCAGACTTACTGAGCCACTACTTTCCTGACACTACTGTCTACCCGTCTCTTGGCAACCACGAGAGTGCTCCTGTAGACAGCTTCCCTCCTCCCGGTATTACTACAGAAGGTCTCTCCAACTCCTGGCTCAACCAGTTCGTACAGAAAGTGTGGTCCAGATGGCTACCACCAGAATCCCTTCCCACTATCGGACATGCAGGCTATTACTCAGTCCAGTACTCAGAGCGGCTCCGCATCATATCCCTCAACACCCAGTACTGCGATAGGTTAAACTTCTGGTTGTACCTAAACAACACTGACCCGGGCAACATGTTGGGGTGGCTGGTGGAGGAGTTGTCCAGTGCTGAGGAGAGGGGGGTAAATGTGATCATTCTAGGACACATTCCGACGGGGAGGGTGGACTGTTTAGAGGCCTTCAGCTGGAACTATTACAAGATCATTGACAGGTTTGAAGGAACAGTGGTAGGCCAGTACATGGCACACACTCACCAAGACCATTTCTCGCTTATGTACAGCGAGGAGCCAGACCACCACCCTACCGGGTTTCAGTTCATCGCCCCGTCCCTGACCACCTACACCAACCTGCGACCTGCAATCAGAGTCTACACTCTGGACGGGGACCACCTTAACTCGACCTACAGACCGCTCAACTCAGAGACCTGGCTGCTGGACCTGGACAGAGCGAACAAGAAGAACGAGACGGTGTGGGAGCTAGAGTACGACACGGTGAGTGCGTACAACCTGACCTGGTTAACACCCCACACCATGCACCAACTCTACGAGAAGTTTAGGGGGGATAGGAACTTTTTTGATCGAACTTTCTGGAAGTTTAAGAATCACGTACAGCAGCCAGATGAGGGTTGTGATGACGAGTGTTACAAGAACAACCTTTGTGAGATTATAACAGGACGGACAGGTGATCCCGAAATTTGTAAAGATATTTCTCTGGAGGCACAGCGGGGGTTTTTCTTAAGGAATAAAATGTGCTGAGATTTGGTGCTGATTATAAATGACAGTTAGTAAAGAACGTCTGTCTATGAACCTTGAAAATTCTTGGTTTTTTCTTGGTGAAAATTGATTTACAATTAATAAAATAAATGACACAAAAAATTACCCAAATCATATTTTGACCCTTATCTTAGCAACACAAACCAAGGAGCGATTGACTTGATCATGGCCCCATTTTAAAGACATTGTGATCCAACCTTATAATCCATTAGAAAGTCAGCTACAAAACTTATTGTGAACATTTTCCATTAAATGTGGTTTCAAGTGGGGAGGGGACCTTTTTCAGAAAACCTCTGCATCGTCTAGATGAGTGCTCTACCGATTGAGCTACCGGCCCTATTCCTTTAAAATACACTTTAATATTAAATATGAATGCATCGAACGAGTTACAAAAAGTATCATAGCACCATAAACACATATCAGCGCATTGGCATAATCTGATGACAAAGCAAGGTAAAATTTCAGACCCCAAATACATTATATTGTGTCCCACCCTACGAGTATTTTGTTTTCTAGTAGATCTGCTGTAACACACTGAAAATAGATAACAGCCCGTTAATAAAGTCACTTAACTTTATTTTGGAGTACACTGAACACATTTGGACGGGTGGTTTCAATGATCAAAGCAAGTGCATGTGGCAGTATAAGATTTTCTCAAAATTCATCCCTCCGTTTATAAAATTTGTAAAATTGTCACATTTGTTAAGTTTTTGGAGGGTGATTGCCGCAGTGAGTAAGCACTGTCACTTTGACCCTAACCGGATCGGTACTAAGACCCTAAAATAAACATACAATGTAGAATATCATATTTAAAATCATATCATAACGTCCTAGCCGGCCTCCGAAAACTTAACAGCTTTGTATGTTGACAAAACTAGAACATAAAGTGAATATATGAGTTTATCTGCTGCATCTAACCTAATTCAGTCTCTGTCTAGTATCGAAAAAATACTCGTTTTGTGTCAAAATGTGCCGGCTACAAAACACGCATGAGTCAAAACCAGAAAAAAAATCACTGTCAGAATGAAAGTTACACACGACACAGCTCTCAACAAATACGTAGTGTCCAATGAACATAAAAAACAAACGCTATTTCTTATCAGTACATTTGATTTTATCGTCCCTTATAAAATAATGCTTACTGTTGTCCTTCTTAATCAGTTCTTTCATTTGGTTCACGAGTTTGCTGTGAGCTGCTCTTTCTTCTGCACTTCTATCGGGAGCCAAATACACCTTCTTGAATTCATCGCTCGCTTTCAACTTATGAGCTTTTCTTAAGACAGTTTCGACGTCAGCTGCTGTCCGGAATTCAACTTTTATCGGTCGTGTTCTGTCCGCTCTCCACTCCCCAATCCTGGTGCAGTGTTGTACATCGACATTCTCACACTCAAGTTGATCACAGATGGCTGTAAAGTNTCTGTAGTCTTGTCTACCTTACACTGTACGTCCCATTCGGATTCGTCGTCGTC
>JH152862.1:5083-18777 GCA_000226015.1 Mnemiopsis leidyi | reverse complement strand
GTGTGTGTGTGTGTGTGTGTGTGTGTGTGTGTGTGTGTGTGTGTGTGTGTGTGTGTGTGTGTGTGTGTGTGTGTGTGTGTGTGTGTGTGTGTGTGTGTGTGTGTGTGTGTGTGTGTGTGTGTCTGTCTGTCTGTCTGTCTGTCTGTCTGTCTGTCTGTCTGTCTGTCTGTCTGTCTGCCTGTGTGTCTGTGTCTGTGTCTGTGTGTGTGGCATGCACGCCTGTGTTCTATATCTGTGTCTATGACAAAACATATTTCAATGGAAGTAATTAAGTCATCAAACCCGCTTCAAGTCACTATTTGAAAATAATAATTTCCTATTGTCTCCAATTCAAGCGGTTACAGTATAATCCAGCCATTGTATATCTTGTTGCAGCATCATGTCATCACCATAGTAAATGTACAATTTTTCGATTCTCTTTCAAAACCCTCTTCTAACCTTGATTGTGATAAATGTGCCTCTTTGCTGTATTCGTCACACACTTTACACGCTCTCTATCCGATTTTTTATGTTTATCTGAAAATCCGTGCAACTCTCACACAACTTTCCTGAAATTCAGACCTACTAACCCAACCTTATACAACCCAGCTCCGCCATCAAGACTAGTGAAGGACGAGTTTGTACACGATTGTATTCAAGTAGAAGGTGAGAGTTAGATGTGTTATAATCTCTCTGCCCGCATGTTGTTCATGTCGTGTCTGTGACGCACCTCATACTTCGTCGCGTCCATGATGATAGCTGAAAATTTTGTTTACCCGTCTTTTCTTTCTCGGATCAGCAGTTGCCAGGACTTGTTCATTAATAATGTTTTGCGCGGTTATTGTAGAAAAGTTTCAATTTTACCTTATAATTATTGAATCTCTTGGATGTTAATCTTATATCGTAATTTCAGGTGAAAGCGGTACACATAATGTTGAACGTAAAAGTGAGTGATTGTAAGATTATTCATCAAGATAAGTCGAAAATTCTGCTGCATTAAATCACCCATTATCGCAAGGACATGGTTCACATCGGGGACAATCAAATTATACGTTATGTATTCCGTAGGGTAGTCAATTGTACATTGTTCTGCGCATAAAAGGCGCGCTTATTTAAAACTCGCGCGCGCGCTGAGGCCACCTACAAACGTATCCTTGATAGCTCGCTCTGGATAAGTACTTCACATTCTAGCCAGAACGAAATCGTTTCGTTACAACGCGCAAGTTAAGAGGATACAATATTGTCAAATTCTTGGCTGGCCTGCTGCTGCCAAGTATGAGGCTTTCACAAACATTGTCATCTTGCTAGGTTTTGAGTCAAAAAAGCGATCTGACTTGAGGTCTTTACGGCCAAAATGCGATAGTCTTTGTGCAGTGGCGTTACCACTCGCGCGCAGGGGGTGGTTACGTTGTGTGCCGACGCCCCTCGACTGCTTGTGCACTTTCTGCCATTTTCAATTGCTCACCCATCGCCCTCTAATGTCAATTTAACGCAGCTGTCTGTAATCGTTCTTATGCACTGAAAGTTGTAAGAACAGTGCATAAGCCAAGAAATATGAATAAAACTTAACGCCGGCCAAAAGCGTTCCTTCTGCCTACACGATGCATTACCCTGCTGCTGCGAAGGGGCCTTCGCTCGCCTCGCCAAGCAGCCTGAAACATGAAATGGGCCACAACGTGAGACAACAAAAGCGCAATTTTATTTCAGTTCACTCTTTCAGTTTTTAGTTTGGAGTTGCACAAAAAGTCATAAACATAACATACATGTAATGCTCTGTAGGTTGACTTAATTTGAAGATTTTTAAAGTTTTGACGAAATAAATTTATTTCAGCTGGTGGTTGGGACAGTGGATATGGCTGCAACAGTTCCCTGCCTACTGTAGAACATCTGAACAAGAATTTCTGGGGTGAGTATTCGATTTTGACCGGTTATCTCAGTCGTATAGATTACCGGCATGAACTAAGCATTGAGCTGGTCAAAAAGTGTATGAGTCCTGATGGTGGTTAACATGAAATGTCTTCGTCCTAAGACCTATCTTACCAATGTGGCCATACCCAGTTATGACGGTATCTGAATCGTTAATGGTTGGACCCAATTTCCCGAAAAGTGACTCTTGATACTTTTAATTGGTCAGATCGATTTAGTCATATAAGAGGAGACGATCGCGTATGAAAGATGGGCAATTTATTTCCATTATCGTCTTTGTGTATGTGCCTTCTCTCTAATTCCTGTACCATTCATTGACTTGTGGCTCTTTTCGATGTGTCATATTATTTTCTGTCGTTATTGTATTCAAAAATAATTGCCGTTTTCAATGCAGTAGACGTGAGTGAAAAACGACGTAATAATATCTAAAATGGCATTCATGAAGTGTTGATAATTTGTCTGCGAAGAGTGTTTAGTCAATTTGAAAACCAGACAACGTCATATCATATTCCAGTTTGAAGAAATAATTTCCAATTTGGATGAGTGCGATAAAAATCTGTCAGATGCAGGCGCAAATCACTTCACGATATCCGTCACTTAAGGGGTCGACCGTTATATTTCTTACCTCCTTCTTAACTTGCTCGACAGGGTCAAGGTTCATAGCTCTGCCGCTCACGCCGAGTGATATCTAAAGTGAACATTTAAGAAAGTTTACGTTTTGCCAAGGGTTAACAGTTGTGGCATTGATTGTGAGTGGAAATTTTCAAATCTTTTGAACGCAACACAATTTTTATGCTTTTAAATACACGTATGGTTATAGTTTTTAGTGGCAAACGTCAAATAAAATAGCTTTCTTCCAAGATAGTCCCATCCTTCGCCAATCTTGATGATCTGGGAAGTTTTTTGGAAGTGGTCTCTCATCTCATGAACTCTTTATTCATTTCATTTTATTCATTTCATTACCTTGGGGTGTAATTCGCACCATTTAGCGATGAACTAGTTTTAAAGCAAAGTTTATGTATGGCTAGCCTGTTTGTACAGTTTAGCTACCCCGCCTTTACTGAAACTTTGTCCTTGTCTGGAACTCCCAAGTTTGCCAATAAACTGCCGAGGGGGATTGACCCCCTGTGCTTGTAAATGGACTATTTACTCTAAAGTATTAATGTGGAGACAGACACGTAAAACTACTAGTACAACTAAACTTAATGTTTTGGGCGTCCATTTGTGGTTCGGCCATTTTGATTGGAGCCTTGTGACAGGTCCTTGATAAATTAGCCTAACTGATTCTACAATTGGCCTCAAATAAATGGCATACTTTGTAGCTGTTTTATTGTAAGTCAGTGGTTCAATATTCGCCTTAAGTGAGAATTATTTTGCCTGCAGACACTTACTTGTCAAGTTGTTTTGACTTTTTACTAGTTATTGCAATTTTCCTATTCAAACTCACGGCCAGTGATGAAGAAAACTGAAATAGAAAACTCAGAAGTGGGAGGCAGCTCATCCCACTGTTAGTTTTATTATAGAAGGACATAAAGGGAAATTGAAAATTATATTGTCTTACTTCATGAGTCAACAACATGGTCATTTGGAGGAAAGGCCCGGTATGTTGATAGTATCCTCAAAATGAGAAGTTAAAAGAAGAAGGAGAAGAGATACTGATAGGATTTTTTAATTGTTAGAAGTTAAGTGTCAAACTTAACTATTACTAGATACAACAATTTAATCTATAACTTGGGTTACACGCGTTGCCAAATTCATGGCTTAATGCTTCTTTTACAATCTTATTAAGTCAGATATTTTCCAGATCCGCCCTCTATCTTACAGCACAGCTCAATGGAGCAACGTCCCCCTTCTCCTATTTTGCGGGGCCAACTGATCTCTCCTGAGCACTGGTGCTCGGTTCAATATTTCGAGCTAGATCACAAGGTATGGGACAGAACCTTTTTGGACCTTATAAAGTTTTTATTTTCAAACTTTATTTTAGTCTTCAAAATTGTAGTGGAAAATTTTGGACCGTTTGCTAAATTATCGGATATAGGTAGTTAAATGAAAAACGGTGAATTTAAGAATATATAAAGGCTTTACCTATTAATAGCTAAATTATTGTTTCGACTCATGCCCAAGATGTCATTGTTTATCGATCAGGTATCATTGATTATTTTAAAGTTAAAAATATTATTACTCAGGTGGGAGAAACCTTCAAAGTAATAGCCCAATATCGAGAAGTCAAGATTGATGGATATGTCAACCCCTCTGAACCTAATCGGTTCTGTTTGGGCCAACTTAGCAACGTACACAGGACAGAGGCCAGTGAGAAAGCAAGGTTTGTTTATTAAGCAATCTTCACGTGACTTTTAGCCGATAGCTCAAAACTATCCATTGTTATAAAGGATGCCAAAAACAGTTCCATCGTGAAAATGCTTATATGAAAATCGTAGACAATTATCAAATCGCAGAGAATTTCTTACAAGAGCTAACTTGTATGCTGTTTCTAGATTGCACGTAGGGAAAGGAGTTAAACTTACGTTATCTGGTGAGGGGGATGTTTGGTTGGAGTGCCAAAGTCAGCACCCCGTTTTCGTGCAGTCCCAGTACTTGGACAAGGAGGCCAAGAGAGCACCCGGGGACGCCGTACACAAGATATTTCCTGGGACCCATCTCAAGGTTTACAACTGTTTTGTTAGCATGCGTTCTACTAGAACTTACTAGTACTCATTAGTTCTTATTAGTGCTTTCTGGTCTCGGTATTATGGCGACGATTAACACATGTTGATTGAAAGCTTCTCCAAAACCAAAACTCGTATCTATTTATGTCTATCAACCCCCCTACAAGTTCGGTATTATGGAGTTTGTAAGTTCTAGAATCTTTACATTAAAGGGTCTTGAAAGATTGGGTTTCAAAGAGGCCTAGGTCACTGACCCCTCTAGAATCAATGCGCGTCACTTGTCTCAATAACAAATTCTTCAGGTGTTTGACCTACATGACTGTTATGACACAATAAAGAACAAGGCCCAGAAAGCCCAGTCTGCCGCCAGAGCCCAGGCGCTGGCTGTGAGTGGCAGCCCTGAAGCGGCCCACGCTGCTCTTCAAGTTGTCGGTATGAGTCTAGATCATTCTCTGACATGTAATATGGTCTAAATTTTCTTGTTCGAAACATGATTTATTGTACTTAAAATTATTGAATTAAAAGTATGATCAACGTCAAGAAACTGACAACTTCTTTCCCGGCAGGACCGAAAGCGATAAACCCCGAAAGTGGTACCCTGACCCGGGACGGGATGGCTCAGATCAATGCAGCCGCCAACATTGGAGTGGACGATCTGAGGCGAATGTGTATTCTCAGGTACGATATTGCAATATTTTACCGTGTGTTACTGATACGATTTTGGAACATCTGGTAGATCTGCTCTCCCGATACACGTGTTATATAGCCCTATATATGAGCATATATATAACACGTATATATATATGTGTATGTGTGTTACGACTCAGTAATCTTACAGGCTGAGTTTCGTGAAGGGATGGGGGCCCGACTATCACCGAGTGAACATAAAGTACACTCCTTGCTGGATTGAGATACAGCTGCATCGCGCTCTACAACTTCTAGACCACGTTCTCCAGTGGACTCAGATGTACGAGGCTGGACAGGACCATTAGCTACCGTCACCTCATCCCAATAACGGTAAACTCACCCTAGCATCAGTAGATTCTCCTTAGCAACAGTCAATTCTTCTTAGCAACCGTAGTTTCTCCTTAGCAACCGTTAATTCTTCTTAGCAACGGTAGTTCCCATAAATCGGTACCAATAAATAATATGCAGTATAGTTTGCGCTGCTGAACCACAGCTTTGACTTTTCTGAGCATGTTCTTTAATTTTTTAATTTTGAAAAAGATATTTCCATTTCAGGGTTCGCCTGGTATCAGAGTTTTATAAAGTTTGTACAATATAACATGGAATACAGTAGATCCAGGAACTAGAAAAGCATGAGCCCGCCCCTTGAGACGACGTAGCGTGACCTCTCACGTGGCGTTACATGACTTGCTCACGTGACTCATCGTTAGTTTCGCCACGCCCCCTCAGTCTGTCATTTGTGAACACTTTCTCCAACCTTGTAGTAGACATGAAGTAGAAAGGTAAAACTGTAGATTCAGACAAACACTCCACAAGAATTATATTTATTTAATTTGATAACCTCTATTTTTACTGAATTTTTGTTGAAAATAAGTACTGCATTAAACTCTGGGATGATTTTTGTTAGTCCTGATCCTGTAGTCTATTTTAAAATCCTTATCTAAATATGTCTGATATACGATCTTACAGTGACGTCATACATGGAGTTATAACTTAGTTACCTCTAGAACTCTTAATCATGCTAGCAAATTGATGCTTCCAGTTCCACAACCCGGAACTGTGAAACAACTTATATGCTCGATTTTCAAAGTTTACTTATTATAGTTTAAAGTTTTGAATTCAAAGCTAATGCTATAGTGGTCAATAACTACACCGCAGTAGATGTTTAAACGAATTACTCAGTGCTGCGAAGAGAATTTTGGCCAGTTCAGACTTATTCCTTTTGAAATCAGAAATTAGCGATTGCATAACAACGCTTTGTTTATGATTTATAAGGCCTTATCAGATTTGAGTTGAGTAGACACTAATGAGGTCTCTGGTGTAAGTTTAGGTTGCCCTTTTGCCACCGAAATTCAATGAATGACCCACAAATGTTTCTGCAGGAACACATTGCAGCCAAAATTGATTGTCGACGTAATTTTAAATTTTACTATTGCCTTATGGCGGATTATTTTGTAATTTCAAGTGGAGAGAATCCATCGAAAATATTAAATAGCCACCTGTGGAACGTTGAAAAATCCTTTCCGATTTATTTTAATCAATAAATTTATTTTCTTATTTACGTATACCTACACCCATTTTTACTGTATGAGATTGAACGGGAAATGGATATTCTTTTGACCCTCGAACGAGGAATATTTGGGCCCTTGATCGATTTTACTCTCAATTTATCTGGAAAATTATGTTGAATTTCATTATAGTTTTTATCTTTTACTTGATAATATATAGATTGTATGATTTGTATTCGAACCACACTCTAAACTGTGACAGCAAGAGATTTAATTCCAATAAATATCTGATAAACTGGATATGTGCTTCAGGCTCTACCGTTGGTGCACCAGCCGGTCTAATCACTGGCAACTGGCGACCTTTAACTAGGAGGCCTGGATGAATGATAATCCTGGAATAGTTTTACTCATGCCGTGGTGTGGGATTTAACTTGGATTACTAGAGTTCAACTAGAAATTACACGGTTGGCTAAAACCTAGATTCTTAAAACCCCTTTCTACTGTACCACTTTTGCAACCAGTATCACTAATTTTAAGTTTTCCCAATAGCTTTAGTCTTAACTTAAATAATTGGGACAGCTACTTCGATAGTAATTTATCTGGTTGATCGGAATCCCTAATTATCTATTGAATGATCGAATCTCTAAAATTACTCCTTATCAAGTTAATCGTATGATAAAACAAAATTTCCCAGACGTACTCTAGTCTAGAATTTTGCTGTTGCACGTGCGGACGCTCGAAAATGAATTCACGCTCGAAAATGAATTAGACGTACTCTAGTCTAGAATTTTGCTGTTGCACGTGCGGACGCTCGAAAATGAATTCACGTGACTAACTATGAAAATTGGGACCGTGAACAGGTTCTGGAAACTCGATTCTTCTAGCTAGACTATTGGTTGTGACTGGATCGTTTTTGTGGTCGCCACCTGCCGTAGGCAAAATTGAAACAGTCTCTTACTTATGTATGGGAGTCCTACAAAAGTATCCTGTACCTGATTATAGTGCAGTCTTGAAATATAAATTGTTTTGGTTTGCATTTTGATTGTGGGGATCATGGAAATAATATGTTTCGTTCCCGCGGTGTCGGTAGCTAGCCGTCTGCAGAATTTGGAATACTAATAGGTATGATAGGTATGATTATATATAATTATCATTAAATATTTTAATGTTTAAGTATTATCATTATAGTGTCACACTCTTGAAGTTTAGTTGTACTACAAGTACTACTATAAGTACTTCTACCACTGTGGCCCTTTTTTAACTCAATGTACTTGTACTTGTAGAATGAAGACTCCTTCCTCTTTTGTTTTTGGTTTAGGTTAAGTTTCCACTCTCCACTGTGTGATGAGCGTTATGATGATCAAGTTGAACGCATGTAGAAATAACAAATATTATCTTTGTAGGATCAGGAATAAAAAATGAGGCTCTTTATTCAAGTTTTGATGATCGCTGCTTTAGGATTTTTCCTATTCAATCCAGGGTCTAACATATCTGACGAAACACTTGTACCATGCTGGCACCATCATTGTGAATTCGGAGACCAACAAATTTTGTGCTATCGTCCGGTGTATGACTGTGAACTGCAAAATAAAGATCACTCAGACTCAGAGTCAGATTTGGAACTGAGCTGTGTGCCGAGTGATGAATACAACCCCCCGAAGCCAGATATTTTCTGTGACAACGATTTTTTCAGTGATTGTACTTGTGGGTACAGGAAATCAGGTGCTGAGGGGGAATTTAATCGGACTGAGCATGCTCATTGCATGTGTGAGATGAACTTCAAGTCTAAGGCAACTATTGTGATTTTGGTGGTTGCTTTTATTTTGCTGGTGGGAGTTCTGGCTGGATCATTGGGCCTCAGACTTTGGTTCATCAGGCGAAAATACGATGTAGATGTTATTGTTAACAAATCAGGAAAAGCTAATAGCACTAGCAGTAACAATTACCGCAGGTACGATTAACCGTAAACGTAAAGAATTACCATATTGTGGAAAAGTCTTTGAAATGTTAAGAAGGAAACTGGAACTGGAGAATCTGTGCATTGATCTGCGAATTTGCATTGTCTGATAGTAATAGTGATATTGATATAGATAGCGATAACTCATGACGAGTTATTATATCCATGTGTGATCACAATCAAAAGGCCATATATAGCCTAGCGATAAATCGATTTTAGAGAATAAATTAAAATTGCATGATGATTTAAGTTGAATTGTTTTGAGGATTTAGGATTATCATGTCATAGAAAATACGAAATTGTAGTATCAGTAAGGGGTCGTTCACATATGACGTCAGCAAATTTTCGGTAATTTTTACCCCTCCCCCCCCCCCCTCCGTCATCATTCGTCATCATTACAAACCGGCCCCCTAAATGTTTGTAGTTGTACGGCAGCGCGTACCCTCCTGTCATTTTATTCCCATATTTTATTCCCTCTATTCGCCTCGAATGAGGGTCGGACAAAGTCAGACAACTAAATGTCAGAGCTAAATTACCATAATGACATCATCACAGTCGGAACCCCCCCCCCCTACTTCATGTAAAAAAACTTTGATTTTTTGTTTAATTTGCAGTAATTTCACTAGATATCACTAGATTCCTGAATCAGAATTTTTACTTGAAAATCTTCCTTCTGATTTTGTAAAATTCTGATAGAAATTTTCAAAAGAAATCAAAATTTTCAAATATCCTATATAATAATAAATCCTTAAAAATTTTTGATGACATCATCATTGGCAAGACCCCCTTCCCCCTCGTCATCAATCGTCATCATTTGGAAACCCCCTCCCACCCCTCTAGGTGATGACGTCATATGTGAACGACCCCAAAATAGATCATGTTTGCTGGTTAGGCGTAGCTACGATCTTTATGATTCACTGCAGCTTCAAAAGTTCATAATGATAAATTCCAATTGAATTGAATTTCGATGAATTCCAGTTTATTTGCAACACCTGCTCGGCGTTGTGCTCGTGTCATTTGATCTTGCTGATATCTAGACTCCTTTTGTATAATGAATATGGTTCTGGGATGAATAGAATTAACGTAGAATTGTGGGGAAATACGATTTGATAAAATCTAGCCGCGGCTGAAAAGATCTGAAGCTGAAAGTCAGGTACTCAAAGTTTAAATTCGAAGTTACTTCTTTAAGAAAAGTACCACTACAATTGCAGAACGAAATTTAGCTTCGGAAGTTCTGAAATCTGGTACTTACTTACAAATTTTCTTGCAACAAATATTGCCAAGATCTCTTTGACATTAACACTTACAGATTGATGGATTTCCAATTTTTGATGTTTCGTATATTTTGGCTACTTTTTAATAATGCTAAAATGCTTCTGATAGTTCTACTTATATTATTCTTTATAATCAGAAATGAATTCGATATCATATATTTTAGTGAAAATGAGATTATAAGAATCCTGTCTGTGAGTTTAACAATTCGTGCTGGATGATAGAGAGTATGATAGACCGAGACTAATGACCATATATAGATTCCTGTTTCAGCTAATGTCAAAGTACCTTCTACTTCTCCTGCAGACAATGTACCTCACCACCTCCCCAGTCTCAACGCAGACTACAGGTACAGGCAGACTGGGGTGTTGGCACCACCACTGTGACTATGGAGAGTTACAGATCCTCTGTTACCGACCCCTCTACACGTGTGGTATCAAGTCCGGAGAAAACCCCCTCGAGAGCTCCCTGGTATGCGTCCGGAACGGAAACTCAACGCAGTCTTCCAAACCTGATCTGTATTGTGAGAGTGATTTTATCAGCGATTGTAGCTGTGCTCACAGGAGAACCGGAGCTGATGGGGATACAGAACCGTCTGATAGGACCGAGCATGCCTATTGTAAGTGTGAGATGAACTACAGAGCTAAATCCATGATTGTTATTGCAGTAGTTGTCTTGATCATGTTGTTCTGTCTCATTTGCATGGGAATTATGGGCTACATCAGATTGATGAACATAAAGGAATCCCTAAAAATCAAGGCACGGATGCGATCTAAATCAGTGGAAATAACCGCACCGGCGTTTATTAACAAGGTCGACGATGCGACAAGTTCTAAGAAAGCATCTTCAGGGCTTGCTTGTAGTACTGATCTAACTTGTTTGTAAGACTAAGTCTGAGCTCTGGCAATTTAAAGGTGTATAACTATTACATCCGTGCACATGAATTTGAAGTACAGATAGTTTTGCAATCGTACCGACTAAACAGCATGCCCAACACGATTATAATTGTTTTTTGTTAAAAATAGGTGAATTTGTGTTAGAAATAAGTAAATTTTAAGTTTATAAATATAACAATAAGACTCTATCATTTGTATTTTATATATTACACTTACGGCTATTATAGTATTAGTATAAACCTAGTGTACATATTGTGATTGCGCTGATTATTTTAACTTAAAAGCGATAGAAAGAAAATGCATTGCTTTAAAAAATAAATACAAAATAATTCTCATATTCAGCTGAAATATATCAATATAAAGTCCAAAAATAAGTATAACGAGTCTTTTAACCTATGGTAGTGGAAATCTAATATCCATGAATGCAAACTACAATTTGCTTTTGATAAAGCTGTTTTTGTGCCTTTGTTGAATGTCATCAATCTTTATTATCCATGGAAACCAGAACCTTCCAAATTTTAGCAATTTGATCATTTCAGAGAAAGGTGCTGGTAGTGGTACCACATCATGGATCTTTAGTCTGACCATTGTTAATTGCATGTTTTCTTTCAACAAGATTGTCAATTTCATCTCTCAAGTAACTTTTCTAAGTGGGACTAACAGCATCTTTTTCGACCTAATTCTGACCTTATAACTCAGAGCTTGAGAAATTGACCCTCTAAAAACAAAAAGCTAAGACAAAAACGGCCACAACTGATGGCAGGAAAGCGTGACTTGGTGCTGAGCTCGGTTCTTCACCCGTCGCTGCCCCTTCTATCACCTCCGGCTCCAAACTGAAGAAAGTTGTTGGAATTATTGTTAGTTCCACGTTGAGCACTAGAATTATAGCATCAACTGAATATATGTTTTACTTTTTGCATATCCATGAATGCAAATCACGCATTACACGTTACGCGGTTAACCAAACTCCGACGGTAATCAAGATTTCTATTTTTAAGGATATTTGGGCAAATTCAGCAAATTGCAAATGCAGTAGATGAGGTTTAACTACAAAAGTTAAGCCTAAAAAGGGGGATGTGCGGCAATCAACATAAAGGCCTTTAAGCAAGTTCGCGAGTCTAGTTTTTCTGAAATTATATGGATTGATTTCAATGATTATAGTTATAGTTATACTATGAATCTATTGGTATTGGTGTCGATTGGTCGGTTCGTAAGCTTCTTTAAGTTGGTATATTAGATTGCATTTAGTTTTAACTTTTAACTTTAAGCATTCACTTAAATTCAATTTATCCATGTTCAGAAAAATAGATACATTTGATATCATTATAATTTCTCAGCAACAAGCCATTGCCATTAGCATGAAGGCAGGCCAGCAGCTCTTACTCTTAGCTTATATGATCTACCTAGGTTTATCATCTTTAATTGTGTAGTTCTTGTTAGTATCATCAGGTGAATCAGTCTTTATTTTCACTTCCCGTGGTGCAGTGGATGGTCGAGGTGTAGGTTTCTCCGTTAAACCCTCGACTAGCCTTCAAAAATTGGAATATCTAGCCTTTGGATACGTTGCAACAACAACAACAACAACAACAACAAATTTTGCATATTATGCATATCCATAGTCCAGATATCAACAAGTTAAGTTGTGTTTTATTTATTGAGTAATGTAGTGTACTCATTCATTAATCATTATCATGGATTAGAAATTAATGAATATGGAAATTAAGTTAATTGACTAACTTTTTTTGTTAAAAGTTTAGTCAGACTTAAAGTTAATGTACCCACCCTTTAGAGTTACAATTATCGTCAGCACAACAGTCGAGTTCCCCATCACACTCTATACCCTCGGTACAAGTACAGCCGCTAGGGTCACTGTAACCGCAACCCAGGTTGAAGAAAATTTCTCCGCTTGACTTGGTCGCCGTCAGAGTGTAACACGTGTCAGCTCCCTTTGTGCATTCCTGGCGATAGCAGCAAGTTTGTTAGTTTGAAAGTTTGTAAGTTGGAAAGTTTAGTAAGTTTGCAATTTTGTATGTTTATTTGTAAGTTTTGTTTTTTTACCCTCCCTCATCCCCACTGTTATAGAGGTAGAGGTAAATTGTCATAATGGTGTCATCACTGTTGAAACCCCCCTCCCCAGCTTCATGCCAAAATACTTAAGCTTTTATTCTTGGCTTTAAAATATATTGCCATTCAATTTCATCGAAAATTCAGTAAAAAAAAGTTTTTCCAATACTGTGTGATGCAATTGCACTAGCTGATAGTGACAGCAATTCCTCTACGTCATCAGACAGTTCTAGTTCTACTAGTACTACTTCCTTTAGCATCATAGTTTCTCATTCTCTAATTCCTGTGGATAAGGTTGAGGAAGGAAAGTTTACTATTGGTAAACTTTCGTTCCTCGACCTTATTCAGAGGAAGAGAATGTAATGTCAATGAGAAAGTGGAAAGAAACCCAGGGATCAAGGTAGTCCTTCCTTACTGAAAAGTTCTCACGTTAAACACCTGGCTGCTGTCAACCTGGGGGGAGGGGGTCCGACTGTGATGATGTCGCAATGGGGGGGGGGGGGGTGCAGTGGAACTTCCATCCAATTCAGGAATCTCAACGTCTGGAGACTGAACGACGCGCCTTTATTTTATTTATAACATAGGAAACTTCTTGTCGCGGTGATACCCGACTCACACAGCTAAAGCTGAACGTTTCGTTAGAACGTTAGACGGATATAATCTCGTCAAGAAACTTCTTGCTCGACTAAAACTGAAAGTCAGGAAAAACATATACAAAGAGATAGTGATCTTCATCAAG
>JH152859.1:106103-120167 GCA_000226015.1 Mnemiopsis leidyi | reverse complement strand
GCGCACCCTCCCGTCATTTTTCGCTTCGAATGAGGGTCGGACAAAGTCAAAAGTCAGACAAACGTTGTGTGGCCGCGCTTCGCGCGGGGGCAGGGGGGAGGGCCGGTTGTACGGCAGCGCGCACCCTCCTGTCATTTATTCCTCTATTCGCTTCGAAATTAGGACCGGACGGACCCGCGACTCAACGGGCGATGTGCGTCTAGAATTTCTTCAAAATGCCAGGCCAGAAATGCGTGACAGCACGTGATGGCCGCGACATGGTAGGTTATCAACCTACAAACCCGCGACACAAAAGATCCTTTTACATTTTAGAACGCATGCAGCCTAAGCTACAGGGTTATGTTAGCATAGCAAAGCTTTAAGTTGTCAGGCCTGCTGCCGCGCAGCAGCAGCTCTGCTTGCCATAAGCCAACATAACCCTGTAGCTCCCGCCTGTTCTAATTTTGCGCTAAACTTGCACAGGGATGTATGTGTTTAGCAGCAGCTCTGCGCAATGAAATTTTGTTCGACTTGAATATTAACGGGCCGCAACGTGAAGCAAGTTAGGTCTTACGTGAATATGACAAGATTATATACGTCTACTGTTTAACGAAACTGTGCTGCTGTACAAGCTTTGAGCTGCGAGATCCGGGTATCACCAGGACAAAGGTGAAGCTGCTAGTGCTACGATGTTGCTTGACGAGATGATATCCGTCTAACGTTCAAACGAAACGCCAGGAGAGCATGGAGCAGCAATGCTGCGAGCCGCGCGCGAGTCGGGTAACACCTCGACAACGATGTTGCCTAGCCCTGCTGCCGCGAAGACAACTACGATGCGCGAGAGAGAGAGAGATTGTCGCGGTGATACCCGACTCACGCAGCTAAAGCTGAACGAGATCGTTTCGTTAGAACGTTAGACGGATATAATCTCGTCATCTTCACGTATGACCTAACTTGCTTCACGTTGCGGCCCGTTAATATTCAAGTCGAACAAAATTTCATTGCGCAGAGCTGCTGCTAAACACATATATCCTTGTGCAAGTTTAGCGCAAAATTAGAACAGGCGGGAGTGGGGAGCTACAGGGTTGGCTTATGGCAAGCAGAGCTGCTGCTGCGCGGCAGCAGGCCTGACAACTTAAAGCTTTGATATGCAAACATAACCCTGTAGCTTAGGCTGCGCGCGTTCTAAAAGGATCTTTTGTGTCGCGGGTCCGTCCTTACACCTAATTTCGAAGCGAATAGAGGAATAAATGACAAAAGGGTGCGCGATGCCGTACAACCGGCCCTCCCCCCGCGCGAAGCGCGGCCACACAACGTTTGTCTGACTTTTGACTTTGTCCGACCCTCATTCGAAGCGAAAAATGACGGGAGGGTGCGCGCTGCTGTGCAACACAACGTGAGACAAACCTAACCAGGCCAGATGCTACGCGCGCATACAGCAAAGCGTGTGTGAGCAGCAGGTTAGTCAAGAGTGCAGCAAAGTATCAATTAATTAATTAATTACCCGATTCGCGCGCGGCTCGCAGCTTTTTGCTTTTGCTGCTGTTTTAACCAAAGCCCTTTTGCGTGCTTCGCTTGTACGGCAGCGCGCACCCTTCCGTCATTTTATTTTCTGTTCGCTTCGAATGAGGGCCGGACTTGTTTTGTCATTGTAGGTTGATAACCTACTGTCGCGGCCATCACGCGCTGTCACGCATTTCGAAGAAATTCTAGACGCGCATCGCCCGTTGAGACTTGTCTCACGTTGATAGGCGGCAGGGCTAGGCAACGTCTACAGGCTAGTATGTAGTAAGGTCGGACAAAGTTAGACAAGCGCGAGCTTCAGCTTTGACTTTGCACTGAGTTCGCTCAACGGGCGATGCGCGTCTAAAATTTCTTTGAAATGCGTGAGAGCTCGTGATGGCCGCGACCGTAGGTTTGAGGTTATCAACCTACAATGAGTTCGCACAGGGATTTTTAATTTTCTTTTATCAATAGTTTGATTCATATTTCTAATGATATGTGATGAAAGCAACTAAACACACAGTCGATTAATTATGACAGTTTGAAAAATATATAACTATTTTTTATTTTGACGGAACTATTACCTTAAATTTTACCTAAATTATTTTAATGTATCGTCAGGTCCTAACCAAGTGCTTACACACAACGCGTACAAAAAGGCTCTGGTTAGAGTAATAAAAATAACATAAACCTTCGACATAGAAACTTGTATCTCTTCCATTTTCATGAAAAGGACAATTTTGAATAATAAATAAATTTTGAATAAATACAGACAATTGTGAATTGTCAAGTTAATTTTTCTTATTAAACATTTGAGCATGGTTAAGGTATTTTGGATAATATAAACTGTAATCAATCATATAGTTCATTTTTACTCAAGGTCACTCAATATTTCTCGAGGTATAAAGATGCTTGTACTAGGGGTACTAGTATAGGGCTTGTGGGGCTTTGCTCTAAGTCATCTTAAGGCTGCATTGTAGGTTAAGTTGGATTAGTGAAATTTTGCCATTAATTCTCCGAAGCTTTTCTGAAGCATGGCTATGCATCAATCTTCTATATGATAACATAGCAGTTCAAGAGTTTAACTGGTGCAGTTGTATGCATCTGGCTTGTTGCGAGCTTGCTTGATGCTTTTTATGCTTTTTCTGAATTTGAGTCCAGTGGGAAGCTTCCACAATAATAAAGGCATACCGCTCAGTCTACAGACATTGAAATTCTCGGCTTGGGTACAAGGTTAACTGTCAAGGTTAACAGCAGCCAGGTATTGAGTTTGAGGGCTGTGTTAAACAGGGAAGAACTACCTTTATCTCTTGGATTGTTTTCACTTGGTTGACCCCCGTTCCTCGAGTGTCAGAGGAAGAGTATAAGGAACTAGCTAGAGGAAGTTTAAGAGCTGTCTGATGATTTAGAGGTCTTTCTGTTACTATCGTCGTCATTTGTATTAGCTCGGATACGGGATACTTGTTTGAGAATGACTCAGTCAATGTGCCTAACTAATTGTCTTGTTAGAACAGTTAATCACTAACCATTAATTTATATTCGTTATTCAAATCACACTCTGCTGGTTCATAATAGTTGTCATCTAAGTACAGATCAAGGCCTTTTGCCCTGTAGCATCACTATTGTGCAAAAATATAATCAACTTTTTAGTCTGAATTGAGACCGGTAACAGAACAAATTGCAAAGACGAGTAAATAGCCTTTTTTGTGTCAGTTATTTTAGACAGCTATTTTAACCTCACATTTGTTTTAATCTAGTGTATCCAACATAATTGGGCAATTGGCTTCAGCCTCCTTTTAGGGGCTGATGAATCCACAAGACAAGTGTTGTTAGGGGAAGTTTTGTAATGTCAATTCAGAATTCTAGTTGATGGATCATAGTATAAAGAGGATTGGAGACTAGGGCACGACAGTACTTGTACCGGCCTTTTATCTGTACCAGCCTTTTAACTAGAATAAAAATGCTAAATGGTACTTAAAATTAATTGTTTTTGCCATTAAATTTGCACAATATTTTAGCTTATATGCTATGAGAAGGGACCAATGAAGACTCACAATGGATAAGACATAAAGCATGAATGATGGGGGGAAATCTTACTTTACATTGCCAAAGTCACTGCGGAGAAACACAAATCTGAGAAACAGTGATTCTCAGATATTGACTACTAACAATGGTAAGTTTCCTATTGCACTCACTTGCTTTTTTTTCAATTTCTTCCTAACTTTTTCACAAAAGGTAATTATTATTATTATTATCAAACTTTACCAATCTTTATAAATGGCCCAAGGGCACCTTCATAAGATTATAAGTTGCTCAGGAAAAACTATCCTGGGTCCACCAGGTCAAACATATCATGCCACCTCTTCCTGTCAGAGGCCAACATTCGTAAATTTAAAAGGTAAAATACAAAGAAATAGTATCAGATGGTTGCAAATATTTTGTTTGTGTTTTGTGACTGGCTAGGTTCCAATTTGATGGTGTCTGTTGAAGAAATGGTTTCTGCACCGTTTTCATGTACACAGAACAATTATAAACTAACATTTTTTTACCTTTTTGACCTATTTTAAATCATAAATGAATAATCTTAACAAAGCCCTTGCATGTGTGATAAAGAGGCAATTCTTGTTCTGTGAATTGAAATCGATAAAATTGGTACCTTATTTGGTACAACCAATTATTTAAAAAAATTATTGATATCTATCAACTGCTTATAGTTATACTTAATTTCAATAATTCAGATATTAATGTATGAAAAGCTCTTTCACAAAAATGCACTTTTTCCCAGGAGGATCTCGTTATTCATTGTGTAGCAGGAGTGATCAAAGCTCAAATTCGGGTGCTGTGAAAGTGTCATCTGACACACATTTGATTTTGTGTGACAGGTCTGTCAATGCCTTATTCTGTTGTAGGTACTTGAACTAATATTTTAGAAAGATTCAACCTGAATCAGATGTGAAATCTAACCTTATTTTAGCGGTCATATGTTCACAGGTATGGAGACACAGTGGGAGTTGCTGGAGTTCACTCCGGGGTTTATGTTCGTGCATCTGACGTGGAGCCCTACCTTCAAGCTGGAGACAAGGTTCTCTACATCAACGAGTTCAGCACTGCCAAAATGAGTCTACCCAGCGCTAGGTTAGTTTTGGGAACTTTATTTCTGGGCTAGAATAAATAAATAACCATCCATCTTTCTTCTGTTGTGAGTAAACGAAACCTTTTGGTTACATCAAACCCCCTTTCCGCTTAAATTGTCTACAACTAACCACTGTTTTAGTTTATTTAGTAGCATTTTCCCGGATTAGGTGCAAACATTTTCATCCCTTAATCCTCCTTCAAGCAAATCTTCAAGCACAACAGAAGATAAATAATTTTCTGATGCCGACTGACAAGGAACAAGTGATAACCGTTATGATATTAAGAGTGTAGTGTGTAGTGTGTGGCCAGCCACATGACGTTCTGTTCCTCGTGTAGACCCATTAGTGTGCACACAGGAAACTCACTTGTCGCCTGCCCAGCACACTGGATCAAAGACCGGAGCAGCTGGAGTAGTGTTACCGCTTTGTACTGCGATTTGAATTTATAGCAGGTTAAAATATCAGGTAGTTAGTGAATCAAGTTTTGTTTAAGAGGTAAGGCACGCAAAGTTATGCGGTTATTAAAAGTCTTGGGCTCCAGGTGAATAATGATTCGGAGATCGGAAATGGCTATTCCTATTAGCAAAAGTTCTAATGCATCGCATTCTTACGTCATTGTAAAGAAATGGAGGGATTTCTCTAGGAAACCATTACCGGACCCTACAGCTGTCTACTCAGCATTGTGCCACATCGTCGTCTATGCTTTGCGAGAGCAGCGTGTTCCAGTACAAGAAGATTGTTTGTGTGTTGTCTGTAGATAGTCTGCCAGGATGCAGGGTGCTCTGTTCGATTTGTCCGCTCTACAAAATATGCTACTGTAAGTACAAAACTGTACGGTTATTGGCCCTCTTTATCGATTTGTTGGATCGAGTGTAGAATGATAGTAAGTAAGTTTACTGATGTCTTGTGTAATAGCTCAGCGAGTAAGCACTGTTTGCTGTTTACAACAGCAGATCTTTGTAATGATAATTGCTCCTCTGCTCCAGGGTAGATTCAGATTGGAAATATATTATACAGTGTACAGTAGACATATGATTAAACAGTGTACAGTAGACATACGTTTTATATTGGGTGGTCACATTTGATTGAATGTACGGGTAAAAGTGGGGAAAAAATTTCAAATCAGCAAAACCCGGAGAAAATTATTAGTCATTCTCACGGTTTCCCTTTTTAAGATCAGAACCTGGAACTTGAAAGTTTCTCAATCAATTTGTTTGAGTCTTAAGATTGTGTCGGCGCGGCGTTGCCGAATGCTGATGACTGAAAAGACGTCAAGAAAAGGAATTAGTATGATCATATTTGAATCAATCATTAAATCACTGATTAAGTTTTAAAAAACATTAAAATAATCGTGGTTCACACTAATGAATTTTATAGATAGATGAATAATTTCAATCAATGTAAAATGTAATTTTAGTTGTGAAATTGCATATTTCAAAACATCTCCCTAGCCTTTGAGTTTAACGTGGTTTTTGTAATTCTCTTCTTGACTCGAGTGATAGACATAGGATTTTAATAGCAATGCATCTATATATTTCTGTGTAACAACACCATCATCAGGACATAACACTCAATAAATGTATTTAATTTGTAGTGTTGAAATAGTTTAAAACAGCCTCTCATTCACCGATTGACAAAGTATTAACACTTTCCCGAATTTACAGTTCTCAGAATATGCTCATATTTCCAACAATCAGGCCATCATCGATTTGCTTAAATTATTGTTTTTATATCAAACTTCAAAGTGGTATCTCATCCCCCTCAAAAGAACACAGTTTTACATTAAGACTTTACATCACACGTGCATTGTATGTAGAAAGCAAAGTTGTTGTCCCTTTGCCAAAGTCGGCATAACGACCTCAGTTAGCCAACACCATTGTTCATGCACTATTCCATTTGCTAGATCCCACCCACCGGAGAAAGTAAATCCAATAAATCTGTTACTGATTGTCCCTTCTAATCATGCTCCAACATTCACACCAACCTCCCAGCATCTCCAGATAATCCAATCTCCCGGTGTATATCCAGGCCCTTACCCCCCGCCACATTTTCCATGATATTAGCTGCTGGCGGCAGCGCAACTCGATTAGATTGTAAGCTGATACAGTGGTTATGAGGGATGTAAAGACAGGTGGTGGACTCCAGGGTCCCGGTGCAGTGAGCTTACACTCAATGTACTGTTAGAGTCGCAAGGCGCCAGTTTTAACATTCAACATTGGGAACTTCTCATAGACTCAATATTGCGTTGTGTATGACTAAGTAATTATATCGGGGTAAAATTGCAAAGATCGTGTTTATGCAAATAGACAATAAAATATGTGTATTTATATGCTAAGACTGAATAGCGCAGCTAATTTGCAGCCTGCAGATAACATAGCAGAATACACCGACAATATTCTAACGAAGTTCAACGTTTCAGGCGCTGCCTGGAGGACATGAGGTCGAGAGACTCCCACATCCACCTGACGGTAGAGAGAGCACAAAACACGAGCAGCATGCTGGCTGAACAAGCTGGACTATTCTCTAAACACCCTCCCTCTCCAAACGTTCCTCCTCACCTCACCACCAAACCTGCAATATCCCTCCTCCCCTCTCGGCTGCCCCAGTCTGAACAACCCCCACGTAACGGACCGCCCACTCCCCCGCGTCGCACGGTCTCCAGAACACCACCTCGCCGTTCTGCCTCCCCCTCCACCACCTCTCACTACAGCTCCTTGAGTCCCAGTCCTTCCTTCTCCAGTCAGGACTCAGACCCGATGTCTCGACAAATCAGAGATGCACAAATGAGACAATCTCGTGCTCTGAGACCCGCACTCCCTCCTAAAACCAAACACTTCGGCTACAATGCAGCGCGAATAAGGAAAGGTTCGCGTGGGAGTGAAGTGAGTGAGAGTAGTGAGATCAGTTTGCAGAGTTTGAGAAGTGAGCGATCCCTGGATCACAGGTATCTGGATCAGGAATACCCCGATTTCCGGGATGATAGAGTGGACATGTTTAGAAAACGAAACAGTCAGAGTATTGAGTCGAGTAGTGAGAGGAACAGTGCTGATCTTAGCGATCATGCTCCTGTGTCGATCGAGAACGGATATCCTCAGCGACCCTCTGATATCAAACTTAACAACCACACCCTAAATACTCGAGAAGGTACAACCTTCCCAGTGAGAAACAGTGGTCCTAAGAAACCGATTTCGCTAAATTTGCAGCAGAACGTGAGCAGAAACGTTCAACTGACCACTGTTCGGGACAATAACAAAAATCAAAACTTTACAGCTCACGTTCCCCAACTCCCACCGAAAGGTGAACAGCCGAAAACAAACAATGTTGTTCGACCAGTCAATCAGACGGAACCACCTCCTCTAACTCCCCGCTCTCCTCCCCCCTCCTCACCGTCCCACGGTATTAACCCTAACGACATCACCAGGGCTCTGGAGAACCTGCTCAATCCCAACACGGCTCGCAGATCTCCATCCAGTACGAACTCTCATTCTCCACAACCAAGTAACTTTGGTCCAGAACCATTTCCCAGGGGCGTTCCTGATCCTCCACCTAGAAGTATTTCTCAGCCTCCTTCTAGAAACGTCCCCGAACCCCCGACCGGGAATAATTCCCAGATCTCAGATAAACCTTCTCCGACTGAGTCGCTTTACGTGGAAATGTTCTCGCCTAAGTCCGGGATGTCTTCAGCTGCTTCCAGGGGTCTGGAGCTGGACAAGTTAGTGAAATTTTTCTTTCGGATGTAATTTGTGTAAATGCTTTGTCAGAAGAAATCTGAGTAGAGCGGATTGTGGTATTCCAGATCTGATTACACCACAGCGCATTTGTCGCAAATTTTATCGGTGTGTGATATTTAAGTGTTGTCTAATGAGATCATTCCTTCAGACAAAGTCCCGATGAACACATATCGGGAGCTCCCCATTCTCCCTCCAAACTATCAAACAGACTTCCACCCAGCCCAACCTCGAAACTTCCCTACTCTCACCCTCCCAGCCCCACAACTAAACCTCCAAGTGTGAAATCCAGATCTCCCGAGCCAGTTCTAGAAGAGTCTGAAGTTCAGATGTTTTCTCCTCCAGTCTCCAGAAGTTACAGAGCAGTTCCTAACAGTCAGGTTTGTCTTACACCCTATATACACACACTACACAACGTGTTAAGATATTTGCTAGTCTTCTAATTGTTCCTGCATGCGTGTTCTACCAGTGGCATGGCACTTTATTTCGCCCCACTAGGGTTGTGTAATGGGATCATTGGTTTTCTTGCAAGCACACATTATCCACGGGTGGGGTTGCAGAGTCCTGCGTCATAAACTTACCTTGATTAGATGTTGGGGGATGGGGTCTTACTTATTAGGCCATATTACATGGAGGGGACATATGGCAACTTTAATGAGAAAAGTTCGACTAATATTCCCATAATGCAAAGTACAAGAACATCCCAATATCAATATGGAAATTGGAATACAATTTGGCAGATACGTGAACCGTGAGGGGAAACTTGAGGAAGTTTTAGAGTTATGAAAGGAAAGTTTGGAGTTATGAATTTTTAGAGTTATGAAACTCATACCAAATCACTACACAGTAACCATAGCAACAGAAATTAAATTTTGGAGTGGCTGGGAAGGGGCCATGGTTACCCTTGTTATCTTTATTTCGAATTTGGTTGCCAGTGTTCACAGTTCAAACTGTTGAGAAAGAGATTTACACCACCAGGTTTAACTACTGGACCAATTTAAATCAAAGCAGACCTAATTAAGCTAGCCTCTTCGATTCAACGTTTCCCTTAACAGACTAAGGGTCGCCAACTGATCAAACAATAACATTGCCCAATCACAGGTCACTGTCAAATCCATCTACCAATCATGAGGGTTCCTGTGAGGTCGAATAGCATTGATTTGGTGTAGTGTGATGTTAGAAATTAGATTACAAGAGCTTTGAAAGAAGAGATCACCGGGTGTTGTCTTCTGAGATAATCCTCTCTAAAATTCGTACTCAAGTTACCACCAGTCAGTTTAATAGGTCATCTCGATCACATTTAGAATAACTTTTAAAGTAGTTTCTGGATGTTTCCTTTGTCAAGCTTGTAGTTTCCATCACCCGGATCAGCTGTTAAACCATGATCTTCGCGACTTGGCGACTCTTTCACGAACGGGTGAGTTTTTTAGGTGTTTTTTATTTGCAGTACAGCATACAGCAATTTGACGGGAAAAATAAATTACCTTGGAACTTTCGAATTTAGAAGCAAGGATTACTCAAGTTCACTATCATAACTTAGCAGTCCGCAGAACCGTGACCGCTACTGCTAGTGTGTATTGCTCAGTGTATTGACCGTTTGTTCCATGTTCAGAGCTGCGTGCTGGGGTGGTCCACTAGACTTTGCGGGTTTTAGTAATCCCTGGTCTGAAGGCGGCGTACAATGGGCGACAGAAAATAAATCGGCAAATATAAATATAGATCAGTAAATCCCGAGAAAAATTCCCCGTTCTTAAATGGTAGTTTATATATAAGCTAATAGTGCCTAATGCGTACAGTAAAGTGCATTGTGTTACTTAAATATTTTCTCATTTCCTTGCTAAATTCCTAAGAAATAATTATTTGTTAAGTTCTAAACATAATGTACTGAGTTGAATGGTCGGATAAGCTACGATCAATTTCGTTTAAAATGCTGTATTTTGTTGTTATTATTTGTTGGCATTTCATTAAAAGGAATGATTTACCCTACCACAGTAACACTTACAGACTGTACAGTTATAAATAGATCCAAAATATTGAACATTGATGTGCTGAACCTATTCGTTTTTTTAAAAACTCACAGTGCAGTGGCCAGTGAGCGAGCCTTCAAACTTTATCGTTCTAAGAAGTGAGCTCTCATATTCAAATTTCTTAAAAACTCTTACTTTTCTTCTGATTATGCCAAAAGTAGAAGTACATTTTTCTACTTTCAGGTCCTGGAATTGTATTACCAGGGCAGCACTGTCAAAGCTGATATAACTTAAAAGCTTTTTTCGATCGTCAAGTGATCAAACTTAAGTGTGGACCCTGGAAGGAGGGGACTTAGTGACGCATTTAATGAACTTAAGATGTCGATGAAGTACGGCAGGATCTGTTGAGGATAAATGACGTGACCGGATATTTGTGTAATCACCCAGATGCATGCGGCCCAATGTTTTATTTTGCCTGAGGTGAACTTCGCAATTACATGATCTATTAACTCATTTCTAGATCGCCTAGAGAATCTACACTCTACAGTCTACACAGTCCTTCCCTTCTTTGTTTCTCATAGCACAGCACAATTCGATTACATTCTTCTGCTCCTTCGTAATTCCATCGCTCCTATAACTCGTACATTGCCCACTCTGTAAGGTGTGTTGTGTGATGTTGTTTGTAGTGTGCTACTAGTAACAACTAACACCTGTTTTACTTCCGTCTCACTTCATCTTCCTCTGCAGTCTGTTCTGGTTACACATCTTTCTGTGTTGTTTTGATAGTTTGTTTTTTTAACAACTTGTACTTAGAACACGAGAAAATGACAAATTTTTCTGAGAAATTGCCTCTTAGTCGTTTCTGCAGATTCGCAGCTGTCTTGATTTTAAAACTTTCTCCGGATTTCAGACCAACTGTTCACCAAAAAAATTGAACTTCCGAATATGAACTTCCCAAGTTGTGATGCTGGTTAATTAACTGGTTGCTTCAACTGGTATTTATCCAGTCCAGAAGGTGTGAAGTTTATTCCCTTTTATGGTCCCGTTTCGTTCAAATCCTTCATATATCAACCATATCTATTGCACTCTGACACTGAACGAAACAAATCGTTCTGACTGAAACTTGGTGCATCTGTTCAGTATAAATCCGTCATCTTGCTTAATTGAACGTATTGAGAAATAAAGTTTCTGACTTTATGATTAAGAAACTGTCCGAAACGGGTGAATAGGGGCTATAAGTATAAGTCTTTTTTGGCAGTGGTTCATATCGTAGCTTCTAAAATTTCTATTATTTTCTTGAAATACCTTAGATTCTTAAAGATTCTAATCACTGATAAGTGCATATCAATACAGATACTGCCAAATTAATTCGGTTTTTCTGATATTCATTTATCTAATAAATTAAAATATTTTAAAGTGGAAGAATGAACTAATGGAACCTCTGGAAAACAATCTTTTACTCAGTTCAAATCTCGACTCTAACCAACTGCCCTTTGATTCCTTCCAAATTGACCATCCAAGATCCGTTCATACTAAATCAAATCGCTTAACAAATGGAACAAAACACTTCGCCTACCGATCTGACTATTTGGAAAAGAGATCAGATCACGGAAGACCAAGAGGACGACGAAACGATGACCCTGTAAGCCCACTTGCTCAATTTGGTGCAGACACAGACAATCTATGTCAAACACGTGGATTAGAAAATGCTGCAATGAAAAGTGATATTCATGCACCCGAACTTGATTATCGTATTCGCGTATCCGATCGGGGACCTCATGATCATGCACGTGGATCAATTCACCAAGCACGGAAAGATGATTCCAATCAGCCTGATCCAAATCATCATATTCGTGACCGTCATGCTGACAGAGAGGAGAGATCAAATGTCCATGCACGTGGGTCGCATCATCTCGCTCCCGGATCTAATCACCATGTCCGTAGAGCAGAGTTGTCGGAACGTAGGAGGACATGCCAAGCACCTACTGATTTGAGGTCAAATAAAACGGACATTGGATCTCGTAAGGGTAGCAACAGCCCTACCCTTCAACTGCGAAACAACATTCAACGTAAAAACGAAATAATTCATCGTGGTTCTGACAAATCGACTGCTGAATCTGATAACTCTACTCGAGGATCAGATTATGACAGCTACGGATCAGATCACTCAGCTCCGGACAGGAAGAGAAACCGTGAAAAAAGACCGGCTATGCGGCACGGAGCTGTGCGGATTAGGAATCGTCAGGTAAGGCAGATAGTTCCGTTTTTATAATATTTTATTTGCACCAAGCAGAGTGAAATATTTATAAAAATCTCGACCGTCGAAATCGTCGGTTTCATAAACACCAGCCAACACAGTTACAATAACGATTTTATGACCACCTGCTGCTTTCTGCCATTATTTTCCAACGAGAATATTTTCATTGACAAGCTCACTGACATCAACTACTTAATAATCTCGACTCTAGCTCTGGTTAATCTTCGTGGGCGGTACTCCTAACTTTACCTCCGACTGAGGACCTCCCACTATAGAGTACAGAACACTCAGTACTCCCACCTCTCAAAAAGTTGTATTTTAGGGATAATTAAACTCTCGTACGACCTGCCCAGACCCCTGCGCTCACGTCTTCTTCAGAGACTTTGACAATTTCCCGGCTGCACACGATGTTAACCAGTTAACCCACAATCCTATTAAAGTAGTTCCTTCACGTCTAGCCGGTTATTTTCTTATTGTCTTACTCCACACTCAAACATCTGTTGTCTAGCCGTGTTCTTTATTGCGCTCATATCTTTTTTGGATCGTGATTTTATCTCTGTAAATAATACTCTGTAACCATAACTGTAACTCTGTAACCATAATTGTAACCGTAACTGATACCGTAACCGTAACTTCCCTTCAATTACTGAAGTTTGATAGGAGAATAAATAAAATTTCTAGATAACAAGTTATTGTACCAGTAGCAAGCACCTGTCTTGCATTCATTAGGAAGTTCGGCTAATTATGACTGATTTGTAACCTTTTGTTGACTTACCAATATACATGATCATACGACTGCTAATAACTATTCTTTGCGTGTTTTAGCTTGTTGTTAGCCAACAGTTTGGCTGGTCTGATCTCTATCTTGCTAATGCCAGGCTGCTCCTGTGTGTGTCTAGTATTTGTACACCAGGTGTAAAAACACCAGGTGTACTAAATAAAATGAACACACAAAATAAGACAAATAACAGACAAATAAGCTTCTCGAAATCTAAACCTTGTTTTTTCATAGTTCTCCAGAAGTCACGTGACATGCCCCTTACAAGACTGTTATTATTGGTTTGTAAACTGCCTGGTATGTGAGTAGCTGATATTTACACCTAGCGTGTGTCAAGTTCGTGTCTACAGAGTACCTATATCAAACCATTGTTTGCACCGGTAGCCAAGACGACCCACATTGTACAGATGATTACACACTCGGCCCCATGTTGTTCTGAATAGAAGTGCGGTGTATATAATTTGATCCAGTGTGAGGCTGTGTTAGGAGTAATGAGTATGAGTGTGGTTACTGAATAGAGAGAGTAGAGGTGCCGGCTCTGGATCAGTTATATTGAAATATAGACTTTATTGTACATGGGAGGTGTTACTGCTGCCCTCAATAATGTAGAACACTTTACACCCTGGAGTCTTTACATTATCTCTGTCACTCCTTCAGTAATGTAGAACACTTTACACCCTGGAGTTTTACATTAACTCTGTCACTCCTTCAGTAATGT
>JH152859.1:90875-106092 GCA_000226015.1 Mnemiopsis leidyi | reverse complement strand
TGGTCACTCCTTCAGTAATGTAGAACACTTTACACCCTGGAGTTTTACATTAACCTCTGTCACTCCTTCAGTAATGTAGAACACTTTACACCCTGGAGTTTTACATTAACCTCTGTCACTCCTTCAGTAATGTAGAACACTTTACACCCTGGAGTTTTACATTAACTCTGTCACTCCTTCAGTAATGTAGAACACTTTACACCCTGGAGTTTTACATTAACTCTGTCACTCCTTCAGTAATGTAGAACACTTTACACCCTGGAGTTTTACATTAACTCTGTCACTCCTCCACTCGGGACATGACCTGGCCCTTTATAATGGTTTAAATCATCAGGCTCGTCATGTAGAGGACATGTTGCATCATCATCTGTAGACTGTACATTTCAAGCATCATGTCTCTTGTCTTGATACACTTAATCATTGTTTATGGAAGGAAATATCTAAATAAAATCCTCAAGAAAATTCAAATGATTAATGTTTTAATGCAGACAGATCCATGATATAATTCATGCTATAATTCATGCTATACTCATGCTATAATTCATGTAACGGTGCATCTTGGCTGGCGTCCCATTTGAAAACCGCTAAACGTGCATGTAAAACTGGAACTGTGTAGCTTGACAAGTCTTTGTGTTACAGCACCTCTCTCAACTCAAATATACTATTGTATAGTCTTTATGTTGTGGTTTGTAAGAGCCGCCATTTGTTATTTATCCAATAATTTATGATAAACACTATGCTTGTCACTCGCGACAAATTGGGCCCAGTGGCGCTAATTGATACTTACAAATTGACATATCACGATGGCTTCATGAGAGTGATACCTGTATATTTTGCAATCCTTCTGATTGGGCCCCGCTGAGTACTCTGGTAGTAAATAAACTGATTGGTCTCGGATTTCAAGTTTTACCGGCTCCCAGTTTAGGTTTGGTTTTTGTTTGAAGGGATCGGTCTTGAGTAGAGTTGCGTTTTTGTTAAAATTTATTTTCAATCATTTTCGTGGAATAGTGGGATTCTTGGTTGTGGTATCTTGCCTTCAAAATTGTTATCAGCCCTTATTTGACTGAAATTATTTATAGCATCTGACACTTAGTTACATATACAGTGCATTATATCTGAGCAGAGGTTCCTATCAAGTATGAACTCTGATTTTAATTTTACCTCGAACAAATTGTTTATTCCTTGCAGCATGTTTACATCGTATAACACGTTGGAGTTCCCTAGTTTTCCCAGACTGGAGACGATACACCTGGAACACACTACCACAGAGGATATCTCCCCGAGAAGAAGTTTGACCAGTCTCTGTGTTCCCACCACCTCACTCCACCTTTCTCTCAGCTCTATCAGAGTTACTAACCAACAATGCACCGATACAAGTCACACAGACTGCAGACTGTCTCCAAACAGTATTCCAGACTCTCCAAGGTTTGATCTACCGCCGGATATCCTTGACATGAAGGCGACATCCTACTTTCCTCTACCCTACAATTCACCCTCAGTAAATCCTCCAGCCATGGCAGACTATTTCAATGAACCAGGAGTTTACTCAGCAGCACATCGACCAGAGTCCCCTCCCTTCCAAGTAAATACAACTCCCAAACGTGTAGAACCAGTACTAGGAAGAAGAAGACGGGGAATGTCTCTATCAGGAGTAGAAACAAGACAGGAGATAGGTAGTCTACTTGCCGGGAACTCTCTCACTCAGATGTGTACAACAGAAGGTACACACTGCAGAGGAGCCAGTCTTCAGACACACAACCTCTACCTGACAGGAGTTACTCTGCCCCGTACTGACTTTGTCAAGGTAAATCTCTTTTTGTTATCCATATCTGCTCAGTCTTCTGTGTTTTAGAGAAAGTGTTAAACGTAACACACCTGGTTTCCAAGATACAGAACCTTTAAGATCCAAATCAGTCTTGTGTGCCTCCGTGTTTTTATTTTACACTTTGCTCTTGTCATGTAAGACGGTTTGTCAATTTACACGTGCAGTTTTGACATATGATTGTCAGTCATGTCAGTCCCAATGTTCACTGTCAACATGTCACACAAATAATAGAAATAATCTAACACGAAATTTACTGACTCCGGAACCGGCTTCATTGACGTGACAGTCGTTTTGATTAAAAAAATTAAAGGCATGGTGACAAGACGGAAAGGCACTTAGAGCGGCACTAACAAATAAGAGCTGGGATTGGAAGTATAACCATGCCGGGGAGCCAACAAGAGTATTAAAGCGTACAGGAAACTAGCAGTGGTAGGCTCGTACATTTTGTATTGGCGTAATGTTGTTGTGTAGAGGATAGTTTCTTGTTGCTGCGGTACAGATATTTGTTATCTGTAGTTCTGTGGCTACTGAATCTATGGGGTCTGCGGTGAGTACTCTAATTGTTCCTTGTAATGTAAAATAAAAGACGAAGCACCTTTATTCTGACAGTTGGACTGTAGAAAATTAGAATTACACATGGAAATTTGTGCTTTCAACTTCCTTGCCGTTACATTTAACGATTACGTCATTTCAAAACAAGGATGCGACAGGTTGCAGAATTAAAGGGTGTTTATCGTTTAGAAATATATCAAACATAGTTATATCACACCAGCAAGACTTGATCATCTGACAAATTTTCACATCGTTAATCAATTCTAATGTTAATGAGTGTTTGAGCTGAACTATTAGTGGTATCTCTAATTAGTGGTGTCTCTAATATTAGAAGTGAAATTTATAGTAACTTATCATTGAAGTCTCACAGTCTACTTTGATCTGCAAAAACATTTTCTGCGTCCAAGTCAGTCACCACACCAAAGCCAGTTCATCACGTGCTTAATATTTATCACAATCATTTTGTTCATCACATCTTGTATGCTGTAATTCAGAAATGTCTAAAATTCCGCTTATTTTCCGACTCCCTTCTGAGATGTAGACGCGGCTATTCATTCCGTTCGACGTTCACCCTAAAATCAGATGATCTGGCTTTTATGCAAAAATTCCACCCGACCAGACAATGCTAGCAGTAATATAACTGTCGTAGGAAACGTCAGCAAAAACAGGAAACAACTAACGGTCAGGAATGCCATACAAATCATGTAAATTTTTAATTTCTAAATGGTATCTATTGGCGATCGAAACTGAGAAAGCGGTCTGTCGTCCGTGAGTTAAATTGTGCAAAATCTGGCGCAATTTAGTCAAGCATTTAAGAAATTTTCCAAATTGCATGACTATTTTTTGTTCCAGTCGAGTGAAATTGTAGCTTCCAGTCTCGTTCAACATGAATTTCTAATGTTCCTCGAACCAGCTCACATTCACGTGACCCCCAATTTTCCCAGACATGACTTTTTTCTCAGCGGATAAATTAGGTCCTGACTGATTCCGGCAGTATTTTTGGTCTGATTGTCCCGCTCCTTTGTCCCAAGATCTATTTTGAATCATGCTGCTTTAAATCATTTATGTTTTCTATGTGTTCAAGACGGCCGGGATTCTATTGTGCATTCTTATCCCACCTCACAATTGAATGCAGGAATGTTACAATTTGTAACTCTTCTATTATTCGCTTGGATTTCTTGAATTCTGCCGGTTTTTTTTCATCAAAATTTTTATCGTGGTAATTGAAGTAGTCAAGGCGAAGTATCTCTGGGTTTGGTTAGTAATTGCATAATATAATTTGACTAAAGATTTCGTGACAGGGTGGTTTTTGTTATACCTCAGCTGCTCTGGCATAATGACCTTAAAGCTTGCTTACTGCAGTCATGACAACTGGAGTATGCGACTTGCTCGTTGCAACTTAAGGCCTGTCATTGTTGTAAGATTTGTCTGCTATTACGGAAATTTCAACTTTTACCTTTAAGATACCGTTACGTTGTTAAAATATTCTTCACAATCTTGATTTTGAGCGCTTAGTTTTGTGTGTTTAGTTTCAATTATCGACATATTGGCATAAAACACCGATAATTACGCTATGCTTTTGAATTGCTCCAGCATGCCAGAGGAAATTTCTCTTGAAACAACCGACAGGATCCTTGGAGCTTTTCTCATAATTTTTACTACCCTGGGAATCTACGGGAACACTCTATCATTAGTTTTCTTCAAAGATCAGAAATCTAAAAACGGAAACAACCTCTTCTACCAGAAGTGTTACTTCATGATAAGCGGTGTGGACCTACTCATCTGTCTCACTCAGATCCCTGTCATACAAACCCTGGTTGTTGGCAGAGAAAAAGAAAATCTCATGTTTCTGGACAACACATTCTGTAATGTCTGGGGTGGGACTTGGGCTATCCTGCAGCCCCTATCTGCGTATCTTGTTCTCATTCTGAGTTGCTGTAGACTTGTTGTGTTGGTCTGCCCCTTCAAGAAACTACCTCTCCATCTCCCACATAGACTAATCCTGGGCTGTGTCATTGCTTTGTTTTTACTTTCCTCCATTCCTGCTTTTACTGGACAGTTTCGGTTTGCTTACGCAATGAAACAAGGTCACTGTTTTCTCACTACAGAACTCTCTGAAAGCGACAATCATCAGGAAAAATTCAACGTGGAAACCCTCTCAATAATCAGAAACAGTTTTCTCTGCCTTCCCATCCCTCCAATTTTGACAGTATTCGTTTTGTCAGTTTACTATCTAAAGCAAGTACTCGAAACATCCGACATATCAACACCTACTACTAGGACACACCGATATGAGTCAAAAACTATACAGATCTTTACTTTCACATGTTTGCTCTGTCATATTCCTCTGATTTGCTACGAGCTCCTACTTGCGCTCACATTCACAGCCAGCAGAGATCTAAACTTATTGGACTCTACGATACGAGAGTTCTATTTAGGATTCATCACTCGAGATGTTCTGACACTTGCCAACAGTGCTATCAATCCCTTCATCTATCTGATGAGGATTAAGACATTCCGGCGGTTTGTTGGAGAATGGGGGAATGCTAAATCCGTCGTTGTATCTCGCATTTCCTCCATGTCTTTTTCAGCAGGGAGGAGTTCTCTGGTAAAGAGACTTTCAAAGATTTCTACAGTTGGTCAGCACCCATCTAGACTTTCGTTCTTTTCTACCGCCAGCAACGTCAGTCATCCATCTGGTATAATACCTATCCCGGAACTGAAACTTTCTAAGGATGAAGATAGTGGAGAGGAGTAAATGTCTTGCCCTCTTGCACTACTGACGTTCTCAAATTTGTTAAAAATGAACTCTTAACGAGCAGACTTAGAGCGGTTTTATAACCTTGGTCGCAGGAAGACCTTACCACCAGTTATCCTAGTCTTGTTTAAACAATATGGTATTCGTTTTTTAATTCACAGTGCTATCAAAACAAATTTTAACTAAAAATTTGGGTTTAGGCAGATCCAGTGATCCACAAAGATTGATGAGATTGTTCAAGTTCAATATCGATCGTTCTTTTAAATGGCTCTTTCTATATTTCATCCTCTTTCATGATATTATATGAAATATTGCGTTTTTAGTGAAAAATCTTGGTTTAGTAAAAATTTAAGTCCAAATATATTGACGTGTATCTTGATTCTTGAAAATTAGTAAATTTCTCAATATTAATCTCATCCTTTAAACTTCTTACGTAAGAATAGTACAACATTCGGGATCTAAACACTACAAATCAGATAGATTTAATAACTGTCTAATGTCCGTCCTCTGATGAAATGTCTTGCTTCATCAGTAATCTCCACCCGTGTGTCTTACATTCGATGACGTTATCAGGCAAGAACCAATCAGGATGAGATATAAAACCATTGGCCAATCAGTGAGTAGATACAAAATGGGATGCCAATTTCAATCATGATCTCGGTGTATATTGCATATCAATAGAAGCAGTGTGTTGTATTATGTTTGCTCGGATTTGTATTGAATTACATCTCTTTCTGCATTGCCAGCTTCTGTTTTCTTTTTTCATCAACAGTTTATCGAATGAAATCAAACCGAAGTGTCCTTGGTCAGGTCAGTAATTTAGGTTTAAATAATTAAATCATTTGAATAGATAAAATTGTGTAACTTGAATCAAGTAATACTACTCAATATATCCACTGCCACTGAAATTACTCTAAAACTAGTCGTCAGTCTTTAATATCAGTGGGACTAACTGTGCAAATCCAACATGGTTAAAGGACAGTAGTAGAAGGGTCAGCAACGATTGTGTTTGTTAAGACAACACTATTCGGGCTCGCTTTACTTCCCACTCTAATAGCATGATCCTTCAACTTTAGAGAAGCTAGTCTCTTTAAGAACCTCCTGAAGTCCCTGTTTGTGATGGTGTAGACGATCCAATTACTGGATATGTTGAGGAAGTAAACCTCCTTCTGAAAAACTCCCAGCCACATCGAGGGTTCCCGGCCTAGCGCCTGCAGGACGTACCGGACTCCTTTAGGAATGCTGCTGATCATATAGATCCAGGCTATCGTGCTAATGAACACAAGAGATTTTAAAGAAAGTCTATCCCCGTGTTTTTTGCTTGCAGCATGAGCTTGTAAAAGAATGAGAATGTTTACGATGAACATGGTCACTGAAGGCACAAAGTTGAGAAGGAGAATGCCTAATGAACTGTAAATCTTTATTCTCAAGTTTTCAAACTTTGGGATACAAGAAAGATCGGGTAGAGAAAACTCGGCTCCGTCTGCAAGCGGGATGGCTACCAGGGAGTAGAGAACTGCGAACATGTAGACAGCTATCATCCAGTTCCTGGTCGCTTTCCCGGAGGGAGGGACTGAGAAAGGCTTTGTTATGTATCTCAGTTTGTAGCAGGATATCATGAGGATTATTAAGTTTTGTGAGATGCCAGGTACGAAGATGAAGTAGGCGTGAAAAAAACAGACGACCCGACCCAAGACCCATCTCTTAGCGAGGAGGGTGGTGAGGATGGGAATAGCTGAGGACATCAGGATGAGAATGTCAGTCACCGCCAGACACTTGATAAACATCACGCTAGTCTCTTCAACATTGATAGCGTTATACTTGAAGGAGCCGTACAAAATGACTGGGTTACCAATGAGAGCAGAGAGAGTTATCAGCATGTGGTAGATGATGAGTGTTGTGTAGAGCCAGGTATCCAGAAACCCCAGCTTCATATACTCTTCCTCTTCTCCCAATGTCAGGTTTACTTCAAACATCTTCTTTAAGTAACTCTGGTGTGAAAAGTTAGTTGTCTAGAATCTAGACTAACGACACTTGTGCATATGAATGCGAAAATATTTTGTTTGGAACAAAACTTTAAAGTGTCAACCTCAGTAAAACCCAGGTATGTAGTACCAAGGTGTCAAAATATAGAGGATGAAATTTTGTTCAAACATTGCATAGAGAGCAGCCAAACTTAAACTATAATCTATATCTAACATACTGAAAATACAATCTATATCTAACGAACTTAAAGTACAACCTGTATCCAACAAACTGAAAATACAATCTATTTCTAACAAACCTAAAGTACAATCTATATCTAACGAACTTAAAGTACAATCTGTTTCCAACAAACTGAAAATACAATCTATTTCTAACAAACTTTAAGTACAATCTATATCTAACGAACTTAAAGTACAATCTATATCTAACAAACTTAAACTACAATCTATATCTAACAAACTTTAAGTACAATCTATATCTAACGAACTTAAAGTACAATCTATATCTAACGAACTTAAAGTACAATTTATATCTAACTAACTTAAAGTACAATTTATATCTAACTAAGTTAAACTACAATCTATATCTAACGAACTTAAAATACACTCTATATCTAACTAACTTAAAGTACAATCTATATCTAACTAACTTAAAATACAATCTATATCTAACGAACTCAATCCGAGAAATAAGAGGTGTCCTGCGATTTGACGATTTTCGATACCTCGTCAATAATTGCGTGATTTGCAGGTAGCCTCGTGTCGTTTGCCTTGAGTATCTTATCAAAAATGTACGAACTTAAAGTGAAAGCTAAGGATGTGATCTGAAAACGACTTTCGTTTACAGATTGTCATGAAATCACGACATATCTATCATCAATCTGGCAATGCCAGCTGGCTATTAACGGACGAGAAGTCGAAGAAAACAAATATTATCGGGTTGAAACTAGACGTTAAGCTGTGAAGCCAAGCATTAGCCGCATCATCCACCATTACGCTTTCTTAGATCAGATAATTTGATAAACGGCTAACTGGCTCAATTCCGGATGCGTTTACAAAACTATATTTCTACCTCAAGTGTCTACACATAAAAGCATAATAAAATAAAGATCAGGTAAGTATGTGAGTGGGAATGAATAATGACAGGTAGACAGGTGGTAACCGAACAACAACTTCATTCCAGAGACAGGAGGTCGGGTCACACAATCGCCTAATGCTAATAACTGTCAAACCGCCAAGATTTAAGAATATTAGCCATAGATAGAGCCAACAATTTTCTGTTGCTTGAAAATGAAAAGTTGTCAGGTTAAGTACGGACGCGATCATAATCACGTAGTGACAAAGAAACCAGGTTGTTGTTGTTTGACTATGTAAATGACTAAATAGTGATTAGGTGCTTACGAGATTTACGTTCACAAGACTGAGTCGGTCTTTAAGTCGGTGGCCGACGTCCTGTCCCAGAACATAGGGTCCCAGAACGTTAACGTTCTGGGGCCCTAGAGGTTTTAACCCAGTGACGTCCTGCTCCACAGCAGACAACTTCGTTAGGGTTAGGGTTATGGTTAAGGTCGCTGGGGAGAAATCTGAGGGACAAAATGTTTTGGGGCACGATGTTCTGGGGCAGGACGACAGGAATCCTACAAGTCTAAGTCAATAACTTAAGAGAAATTACTAGTTCCGTAAAGTTAAATTTAATAACAGTGACTTTTAGTGAGAGACTTTGATTATAATCAGCTTTAAATGGTGATTTCAAATTCAAAGAAAATACCTAACACATTTCAAAATCAAAGAAAATACCTGAAACAGCCACAAAAGCATTAAAGGCGCAAAAATAGTTGGTCCAGAAATTATTCAGCATAATAAGACTACAACTAACAAGATTATTCATAAATCTTCGATTATCGGAAATATTTCAATGTCCAGGTGCACCTTTATGACACGTTATAACGCATGACGTCATTTGTTCGTCACCAATTTTTCTAGGCATCGCGGTCTCAAAGAAAAAAGATGTTTGGTTTTGCTGACTTTGTCTGAGCACACTAGGGGTTTTGTATAATTTTAGTCTTAAACAAGAGTGACACTTAAATATTTTCTGTGTCAGAAAACTTTTCACAAACAGACAGTAGGCAACAAAAAGAGGGAGCCTAACGAAGTGTAAAAATACTTATGTTGTGATAGATATTGCAAATGTAAAGCCGGTTGTTAAAATTGATGCTATCCAATTATACTATGTTCGCTATATACTATTATGGACTATGTTCGCTGCGGGTATCTTTACCGCTGAACATGTCAGTACTGGTGTCCAGCAGAATGACCACAGTCCAGACATAGAAATTCGCCAGATACTTTTGGAAGTACAAATAACCATCTTGAAAGAAAATAGATAAAACCCTCAATAAATGAGTGAAAATGTAACGGACATCGAGAGGAAATTGGATCACCTTGTGTTGTTTTTAGCGTTGAACTTGATCGTTGTTCATTGTTGACAGTTGCTACCAGAATCGGTATGTCTTCAAGAAGAGATTATAGGGAACTAAACTCTGCAATGAAAAGAAACTCAAATTGTCTTCTCGATTTCGATTGAAATGGTGCGCCCATTGTACTTAATTACAATGTTTGATTAATATCGTATTATAGTGGCACCTATCGCGATACTTGTTTCAGTATTTCAAGTTTAATAGCATTCTATTTCTATATTCGAATTTCGATGCATAATAAGTTCAAGACTATTAGTTCCTAGAAAATATGTTCAACTTAAATGCTACCCGCTGTGATCCTTATAACAATTGAGCCCAAATTTAAACAATCTTTAGGAACTAGGAGTTTTGAGAAAAGGCGCCTAGGAGGTCTGTTATGTGTACACAATTTATGACGGACAAGTCTATTTTTCTGTTATGATAACTTTAAGTTGGTAGCTTGAACTAAAACTATTTTTTGAGCAAATTTGTTAAGTGTTTTATCTGTGAAGGCAAGAAGCCAAAATAAACAAAACCAACAAAAAGGCAAGTAATCTTGGAGTACTTTGTAAATAATGGGTATGATTATAGGAGATTAACTTTGTAGGTCAATAAAATTTGTGGTGTCATTACCACGCGTACATCAGAACAGCTGCAGTAAGGAAACTGTGTGGAACTGTGGAAGTAGTGTTGCAGTATCGAAACCGTTAAAGGAGCAGAACTAGCCATTAATAGTGACGTGATTGGCGGCCATCTGTTATAACTTATAAGCAACATCAGTAACGCACGAAATGACCGTCATAAAACCAAGCTAAGGAAAATGATTGACGGAAAAAGTTTCTTAAACTGCCGTGAACCAATAAAAGTTTTTAAGTTCGTTGCAAAGAAATATTTATATAAACAAATGTGCTGTCGTATATTCATGATAGATTAATCTTCGATTGTAATAAATTGATGCATGTCTGATGCATAATACTGTTCAATCGCTGCCTTTCCGAAACAAAGACCTATCGGAATGCTCTATTCAATGCCATGTATCTACTAGGTGTTTGCTAAGTTTGGTGGAAGAACTAATATGCTAACGTCAGAGAAGAAACGTAGTTCAACATTTGTTCAACTTAAAACCAGGTTTTACAACACAACTAATGTTATCAATAACACAACCTGCTGTTAATCAAAATATTAAATATTACGGTGACAATATTCCTCTTGAAGAATAGCAGGTCGTCTAATCTATTAGATAGGTGCATGACAATGGCTAGATTCCATATAATTTCTGTATGTTTAGAATAAGAAATATTCGTGTTCTACGTATTAATACCGGCTAATTTGTAAATTACAATTCAATAAAATGAGGTACAAACATTTGAAATCCGAGCATCAAGAATACCCACCACAACCAGGGAAGCTAATCCGAGATTTCTCCTTATCTTTGTGGGATTGTTAGAAAATTACTGGACTGAATTACAACCACATATTTAGAAGCAGCTGTGTTTGGGCAATGTCCTTTGTGTCCTATCAACGGTTAAGGCTCTACATTATCTGAGATATTTGTACAGTTCGGAGGTGTCAAAACGCAGTGCTAACACTAGCTTGACCTTGTTTATTGCTGTATTGCGATGTGTCCGTTCTTTCAAAGTAAAATGAAGCGTAATTTTATAATCAGGGTCCGTTATCTTTTTATGTGAGGACACGTCATGAGTAATATTCAAAACGCTAATGATACGAGTTTAAACTGTCACATGCTCTAAAAATTATCGCACTCAGATTCCACGGGGTGAAAATTGTTTGGTTACGATGCTTTAAACTTGAGTATTCCACCAGATCCAACGTTCCTTGGGTGCCTTATTTTTGTCGTAGTTCTCTTGTAACGCTGTAAATAATTCCTTGTCTCGACCGTCACATTTACTGTCATTAATTTGGGGACCTTCTCTTCCGTTTGGTGTTTCTCCTTTTACTTTCATTTGGATAGAAGTATTTACCCCTGATTTTTATTTTCGTCGAACTGTTTCTATATTAGACTTCAAATAGAAATGCTCATATTTAGAAAATCGGACAGAAAATCTCAATCAATTAAACTTTTTTACTGTAAATGTTAAACTCTTACAAGTTGCTCTGAAAAATTGATGATTGAATTTCAATAAATGAACAAATTACTTATCGTAAGTTACAGATGAGTAATTACAAGAAATTTCAAGAATTTTGTCTCTGTTCTTCTACTTCTGGAAAATTCAAGCGTCTGGCCTCTTGGTACATCATTAGTTGGGTTGGCGAACGACCCACCAAAAATTATCTAGCCTTATTTGTAAGTGCTGTTACGTAGCACAATTCTTACACAGACACAGCTGCTGCCCTGAGAAGGTTCGACCCTTTGTAGTAAAGGTGGACATATATCGGCTCAGGGGGACACTCGCCCCGTCTTGTGCCACCATTTTTGTCTTATTCCGCCCTCATTCAGCACCATCTCTAGACTTTTGTAAGCTGTAAAGTCCTTATTTTGAACAGAGATTAAATACCGTGGACTGTGGTATAATGGTATGGAGCGAGGACTAAACAGATATTTGGTTACGGATGATAAATAGAAAATATGTTACAAATCGACACTTCCCTCACTGCTTTGTCAACTTTCAATTAAATTCGTGTCTCCCAAAGTCTAGCTGACTTCTTTATTTTTTAATATTATGCCATCAAGGTTTAATATCTTCAAAACGCTAAACAATGTGTCACTATTCAATATTTTGCAGCTTGTGTGTTATTTCTAACGCAACCTGTTGATCAAGTAAGCGATAACAATATCTCCACCCAGTCCTCAAGTTTGTGTTCACTGTTCAGCCTCTTAGTGTTATTCTTATGCTTTGTGTGGTCTTTAATTGAACTTCAATAGATCCCCTCATTCACAAAGTACAACCCCCGTCAAACTCCTTTGTTTTACTGCCAGCGTTTTAATATAGCTTGTCTCGAGCTTATTTCAAACTGACTCACACCTTAAAATCATTTTCTTGCCTTTATACTTTTGTTTGTTGTCCTCTGTCGATTTTTTTGCGAGACAGTTTTTGTTAAAATGCTGAGCCATTATTAATAACTAGTCTGAACCTGAAAAGTAACCTAAATACCCGATAGTTCTAAGAAGAATGTTCGAAGTAGACCTCTCCAACAACACGAATGTTGTACAATCTCTACAGCTCACTCCTGCAGTGTACTCCACCATCCTTGCTTATCACGTGCTAGTTACCTTCCTCTCCCTGGCAGGGAATCTTCTAGTCTTATATGGAACACACAGATACAACGCTATTAACATAGACGCAGTGAGCCTGATCTTTATCAAGTTTCTAGCGGTTACCGATATCAGTATAGCCCTGATGTCGTGTGTACCTGTCCTCGTCACTATGATAAAAACACAGTGGGTGATGGGAAAGTCGGTATGTTTTGCACTTGCCTACCTGATTTACATACCTGGGATAGCCCAAGCGTTCATCATTCTCGAGTTTACTCTCTACAAACTCGTACTGCTAGTAAGTCCCATGGCAAGTCTGGCCGGAACTTGGACCGCTAAGAAGATGACTGTTACATTTGCTGTTACCTATCTCCTGACAACTATTCACACTGCATGCTCCCTGATGTTATCTCGTGGTGCTAGCTACAGTCCTGCAGAGATGGCTTGCTCTATCAACAAGGCACGACCTGAGTTCCAAACATACGGGGGAATATCCATTGTTGTGATATCTTTTTCTCCACCCGTCATGATAGTCATCATCAACATGGCTCTCCTAGTGATAGCTAGAAAAAGCCAGAAGACGGACTATCCGAAGATGCCGAGTATCCGTGCAATAGTGATAACGTTGTGTATAAGCTGGATCTATGTCATCTCTATTGTCCCTAAGGGAATAATGAACCTCCATGTGGCCCAGCACCGTCAACCCGCCACATGGCTCATCTTGTTTCAGAAAGAAGTGTTCTACCTTAACTCCGCATGCAATCCCATAGTGTACACTGCTGTAAACTCTCGCTTCAGAGACTTTGTACTGAGAAGACTGTCTCGAAAAGTTAACACAGTGAAACTCACATTAGCCTATCAGTTTGAGGAGGGATGCTCTAGTAAACGATCCAGGAGGGGAACTGAGGAGATTTTACTTGATGAGAAGAAACGGTCTGATGATTGTAACGAGTGTGACGGTAACACTGCCTGTTGAACTGTACTCCGAGTTTTAAACTTCCAATACTGATGATTTGTATGATAATTCCACGATGTTAATGCCTCAGTGTTTATCTATCAAGCATAATTTATATACATTGTTTATTGAAGTTATAAGGATCGGTTAGTCATTGTTTACAGACTTATAATAAGGTGTGAAATGTAAGGTGTTGAACCATAATTAATTGTCTTCAAGCAAGCAATGAGTTCTATTGTAACAAGTTAAATGGTGTCCAATTACACACAGGTGATTAACTTCACAACACGCCCTATGATGATAAGTCTGACATCTCACATTGTACCAACTATTAATAAGCACTTCATATCTCCTCTCAATTCTCTGTGATTAGTTTTGTTTTTTTACTCGCTATGGTTACCTTTCTCTACAAGTGTAGGACGATAGACATCAGCACTTTTTTGGTGAGAAAGGTATAAAGACTACTTTAATTATTGCTATTAATATCACAACTTTAAACAAGCTGTGTATTAAATGAAGTTTAAATGAATACTATTAACTGTCATGATAATAGTCAGTTCATCACATGAAAATGTTAAAAACTTTATTTTGAGATGCTGCACGACATGATGCTTACATTACACGACACGCTCATTTGTCATGTACTGTCATTATGCACAGGAGTTTTAAGATCTACGTACTGATATTATAACTATCCTAAATGTGACGTAAAAGTTAACTGCCGTATTCGAATCTTTGAATTAAAGGTCAGAGCATTATTGTGGTCTAACTTTTTAAGAGAGCAAGTCAGTGGGTTTCTTGCTAGTGAACTTTTCATTAAAAACCGACCATCCTTTTTTAATGACCACATTGAGAAATCTACTAGATTCCCAATCTTTATAACTTGATAATTTCAGAACCGCAGGTTTATCGTGGGACTTTTAAATTTATAGGAACCTACCTACATAGTACCTACTACATAGTACCTTCTACCTACTACCTAATGAACCCTAATTTATAAGCAATAATTGTATTGAATGAATTTTTTTAATAAAGTCGCGATGTGACTGATTGCTTCAAGGGAAATTCTTTAAAAGTTAAGTCGCGATGCGTGACTATTGCCCATTTTCAGATTGCTTTAGAGTCGATGTATTCGTGAAAATTGGAACCAAATTGGAACCATTATCCATAGATTTATCCATAAAGTGGAACCAGCTATCCATTGGGTACTTTTTCGAGCCACAACCACTTTTTATGATACCAGAAGGGTAGAACAAGTGAAGACCTTGATCTACAGTGACTTTGGGACGAATTAGCCTAATGTCACACTTGTGACGTCACATATGTGACAAAATGTGACGTTTTCGGAACATGCTCGGATTGGGCCAATATTGGTCGCATTTGTTCGGTATTGATGCCAGTAGTAATCCTACAAAGTTTGGAGACGATTGGTCGTCTGGAAATGTGAATTTTTGGGCGTGGTCTGAAACTGG
>JH152859.1:63812-88861 GCA_000226015.1 Mnemiopsis leidyi | reverse complement strand
GATAGTTTAGATCAAAAGGAACATACTGTGAAAGTTTAAAAGAAAATCGCACGGTGGGAACACCTTCAAAAAGGCCTTGTTCCATGGTCAGAGTACATATTTCGAGATATTTCCTTGTGTTTGAGGTTGTATCTCGAAAACTAACACATAGACCCCCCAATTTTTTTACATTTTCTGATAGTTTAGATCAAAAGGAACATACTGTGAAAGTTTAAAGAAAATCGCACGGTGGGAACACCTTCAAAAAGGCCTTGTTCCAAAATTTTGGCATTTTGGAACAATGGAACAAGAAAGTCCAACTCTATTTCTCGAATGGAACCACTATCCATGAATTGGAACCAGCTATCCATAGGGCATTTTTCAAACCAAAACCAATTTTTATGATACCAGATGGGTAGAACGACTCAAGACCTCGGTCTACAGTGACTTTAAGACGAATCGGCCAGATGTCACACTTGGGACGTCACACATGTGACGAAATATGACGTTTTTAGAACATGCTTAGATCGGGCCAATATTGGTCGCATTTGTTCGGTATTGATGCCAATAGTAATCCTACAAAGTTTGGAGACGATTGGCCGTCTGGAAGTATGATATATTTGGGCGTGGTCTTAAATGGAACCACTATCCATAGAAATTGGAACCACTATCCAAAAGTCTGATATTTGGCCGATTCGTCCCAAAGTGACTGTAGACCGAGGTCTTGAGTCGTTCTACCCATCTGGTATCATAAAAATTGGTTTTGGTTTGAAAAATGCCCTATGGATAGCTGGTTCCAATTCATGGATAGTGGTTCCATTCGAGAAATACATCTATAGTTGCTTTACGTAACGCGCGAAGTCTACAATGTAACATAACGCTTTTATTGATGTGGCCACGATAACATTTTATAACGATAGATATCGTCGCGCGCTGGAATACTCAAATATTGCAGCACACTGCACAGTGCACACTTGCCATTTGCCTCAGGGAACCGGTAACATGATGAAGCAAACTCAAATTTCAGGCTGAAACCTCCCCCAATAAAACCATCAGCGTTGAACCCTTTTGCTCTTAACGATTAACCAATCCTGTAATCTGGGATCTTTTACTTACACGATACACATAGCTTATGTTTTCATCGTCATGACGCGCGCAAGACATATCCTCCTCATTATTAACACTGTTTTGAAACGGTATTTACCTCGGGCCTTTGGCTATTAGGCTAACACTTCTATCCAATTGAAAGTTAGTGCATTCTTATCAGTTATCGGGTAATTATCCAAATAATTCGTCATAATAGTCGTTGCGGCAAAATGCAAATGCAATAATTAAGTGTGATTTAAGAACGTTCATACTTCATTGAAACCTAATTTTTTCGTCTCTACTTAAGAAGTTAGTTTATGCGGTTGGACACAGAGGCTTTTGTGATAATTACTTAAAGAAGATGGTAAAGAACAGAAACATAGTTCAATTTTACAGTTTCAATCACAAAAGCATAATATGGTAACTCAATAATCCCATCTCGAACTGAATTGCTCTATAAATCTGCAAATTTACAATAACATACTGGATTTCAGTGTGATCTGCAAAGTAGATATCAAATTCGTTCGGGCAGCTTGACATCTGCCTATGAGCAATGTATTTGATCTTCAAATAGATCACTGGCTATATATAGCAGCCAATCACTTAACATTATCCCACATTAGGAGAGTAAGCAATTTATTTGCTGCTTTTCATACCTAAGTAATACCCCAAAAAGCTCATCCATTTCTTGAGATGAGCTTTGATGGACTTAGTTGCGTAGGGAAGAATGACAATCGCTATTTGGCCTTGATCAAGGTAGGCTGCATTCAGCAATCTATTTTGTTCGCTTGAGTAATACAAAATCTGTCACCTTGCTCGAAATAGCATGTCTTTCTAAGGAAAATTCCTGGAGCTTTAGTGACAGTTCTTCAATTTGTGTGATGGAAATAAATTCTCTGGTGGTCCCTATATTACTTTTGAGTGGAAAGTCAGCCTCTACGTTTGACTATGGTTTTATATCTCCGGCTACATCTGTTTGTCGTTCAGTACTTCTTAACCAGTTCAGTACTTGTTAACTGTACGGAGGACAGGACTCTATTCATATCGCAAACAAGCTGCACGGACGCGGGAATAAAATCTGCATAAACAGCTTGGTTAGAAAATAAGAGAACATTGTTTAAGTAACAATGATACAATGGACTTAGTTCCGCCTCTCGACCCGTGCTTTATTCTATTGTATATTTTGTCGTTCACTGGTTGCTGTTTGGCCGCAACCGTTGCGTTTGTTCATTCTTTTTATTCCCGCCATTTTGTCCACTATGTTTTTTCCAGTTACCGCCTATGTATTTTAATCGTCTGAATTAGTCGTACTGATAGAAATTTTGTGCCTCCTATAAATTGACATCAGCGAACAGTATCGTTTTAAAACCCAAAACCCATAACTCAATCTAAAAACACTGCCTTCTAACCACGACACAAATAGAGCGGTATATATATCTATCAAGGTCAATAGGGAATTCATGAGTCAAAACATATTGCTAAGTTTCTCGTTAAGGAAAACAGTCTCGGCAAGTAATAAAACAATTGTTTGTTCTGGACTGTGGTATCTAATTGACCCTTCCTCGAGCCCTCTCGCATTGTCAGCCACGTGACTCTACAGAGATCCTCCTATTGGCTCACTACTATCAGACGCGTTTTTGGACACTCATTTAGACATCTCATATAATTACATGACCACCCATCCCATCATCAACCGTATTTTGTTAAGGTTTAGTTGGACCACCGTGTCAACAACGTGTATGCCTTCTTTTGGTTCATTTCGAAGGAATATTAGGCGTTGGGTAAGTGTAGGCGGAATTGTTTTCTTTTTCGAATATAAGATATACTGTAACCATTGCTTAATTTCTTGTCTGGAATAGTTGGTCGCGACTCCCGAATAAAAGCAATAAATCTTCACATCCGAGCAACTCAGAAAGTTTGCATACAAGTTACTAAGCTCCGCGTTGTTGGGAGCCGACATACCTGGACTAGTCATGAGAAACGTTGTAAATTTGTTGGAGCGCTTCAAATTTTCATTTGTCGTACCTGAATTTTCTTTGGTCAATCGCTGTCTCAAATTTGTGAAACTACCCCATCATCAACGTATCTGATTGCCTCTCAGAATTATTTACTAAGGGAAACGTAATATAATTTTAAGGCACTTGCGCGGTTTTTCCGAGAATTATCTGTCAATTATTTCTGATAAAACTGGAAATCTAAATCTTTTAGCTGCACAGGGTAATAATTCAGGAGCGAGTTGAGGGGTTAGGGTTCGGCTCCAGGGAGATAGGAGCAGGAGTTGCCACTCTCTTTTCTTACCGAACAAATTAAATTGAACTAAACAACTTTGTTCAAGACCGTCTGGACGCGCTATCTCTACCTGTACCTGTATCTAACCAGGCATTATGTTTCAGAGTACAGGACGTCTGTTGAGCAGCAAAGATCATTCAGTTCCTTGTCTAAAAGAGCAGCCCCTAAACTATTGTCACAAGGATGAGGTACAGGAAACTTTCGGAAGAGACCCCCGGGTGAGTTGATTATTGAATTTTTTTTCTGTGACATTTTTATAACTTTCTTTTGACTAATTCTAAATCCTTTTCTCCAGTTACGTGAAATGCCGAACGACTGACGCACTGTTTCAGGGAAAGAAGAGTGTCAAAATAATTCACGTTGAGAAGATGGACAGTGACTTAGGACTGGTCTTGTCTGGTGGTAAAGGAGTGGGAGATGGAAACATAGTTCTCTCTGACATTATTTCTGGGAAATCAGCTCACAGGTTTGCTAAGCATTGTGGCGATTACTTGAGACCGAGTATTATTATTTTTGATCTGTCATTTTCCAATTGCGATTGTTATCGCAAGGGCAAACAAGATTTCTTGTTTTCTAGTTTCTATGAATTAGCTTGTTTCAGGGATGGCAGATTAAGAGTAGGAGATGAGATTTTAATGGTGAACAGTGTTGGACTTCTTGGGATGACTCTATCAGATGCTAACAAGGCCATCAAAAAGCTACCTTATGGTCCTATTCGTGTTGTCTATTGTTCGAAACTGGTTAGTAATCTCAATTTCGGAGCAATACTGTATTACTATTTCTCTTGAAGACGTTATGATACTAGAATTAACTTAGATTTGAACCAGCTATAATCCCGGACTAAGTTTGTCTCTCGAGCTCACAACCACTTAACTTCTCCAGGAGAGCCCGAACTCAACCCCAACTCCTGCCCCCAAACAACCGGCTGAGGAGACCTCCACAAAGGTGGAAAGTGAAGTCAGAACTGTTCCAGATGGAGGAAGTGCTACTAGTTTTAACGAGGTTTCGACCGAGGATCCTTCGAAGGTATTTGCTATTCATATACAGACCATTCCTCAGATATTCAATCTCGTTCGCCTGTCCCCATCTTAGATTCAATACTATCTGTCTCATAGTAAGTCGATTTTTACTCAGTTCCTACCAATATCATTTTTATAGCGGGACGGTGTGAACAGAGGCAGTACCCTGTCCGACAGTTCTGGTATCGCTAGTCACACAGAGGACACAGAATTTCTACCCAACTCTGACAACCTCGTGACCATCACTCTCGTCAAGGTAGGTTTCCTGCTGGATCCTGTAAAAGGGAGCTTTTTGGTTAGATGACAATGATTGTAAAATTTTAAAGAAGCGCTGCATCTAATTTTAAGATATTGATTATTGATTTGTAGTGACGTCAATCGAAATAGCTTGGTATTGGTTATGTCGGTTGGTATCGATATTTATAGTATCGTGCTTAGCAGCGAAATAAAACTTGGCAATTTGATCAGGCACCAAAACGACCCCTTGGTTTTACGATAGTGGGAGGGAAAGGCAGTGCGAAGGGAGACATCCCGATATACATTAAGAAGATTCACGCGGAGGGCGCGGCAGCTGCTGACGGTCGCTTACAGACAGGAGACGAGATAGTGGAGGTTAACGGTATTGCCATGGAGGGGAAGAAACACGAAGAAGCTCTGAAGATTTTCAAAAGTGCTAAGAAGGGTTTCTTGACGCTGGTGGTGCGACCTTACAAAGATAGCAGTACTCAAAGATCTTCTTCGATGTCTCAGCCCATGTCTCCAACTTTCCTATCCCCGGTTCCCGACCACACTTTAGATGATGGCATAGGTAAACTGTTGGCATTTTTAAGCGCCCCTTCATTTTCTTGTAGATGGTCCATTAGTCTAGGGGTATAATCTCACTACTTACATGAGAAAACCTAACAAGATTTGATTATTAAACTTTTAGTGTTCACACAACACCCTCCCCCAGGGAGCATGGGATCTGAAGTTCTCGACACTACAACACAACCAGATCCCCTAGAGTTCCGGAGCACGTGTATAAGACTGGACTTTAATGCGGGAATGAGGATGGGACTTCGTCTTCACCCAGCGACTTCACCCTTTATTGGGTATATGGAGGTTTGTACTGACAATGACATACATCAGACGATGCTTAGTTTTTAGTTTACAGGATTTTACAAACTAACGAAAGCTACGTCTAAGCTGTGGTTCTAACTGTTTAGTTAAACCGATTGACCATCTCTCACTCGTTGTACAGGTATCAGAAGTGCGTCTAGACCCAGCCCCATCTGATGACGTCACGTTATCTAAAGGTCACGTGATTATGAGGGTCAACACCCGTGAAATGCTGAATGTTCCTGAGGATGAACTTCTTGATGTTCTGAATGGCTTGGTAGGTTGATGTACAGAATGTATAGAATGTATAGAATGTATAGAATGTACAAAATTTATAGAATGTATAAAATGTATAGAATGTATAGAACTATGTAGAAATCTCGTGAACAAGATATTGTCATCCGCCTTGAGCTAACACAAGTCGACATGACTTTAAACCTTTATCTTCAGGTAGAAGACAGGCTTGCTATAGCTATTACAGTTGGTATCTACCCAGCAGAACCCAAGTTTGCTCTCTCCCTGGAAACAACCCCCAAATCATCCTCACCCCTGACAACGCCGACTGAGGGACGCCGAAGTTTGGTAGACCGGACCACTCTCGCCAGAACAAACTCGGTTATGAGTGTGTACTCACTCCCACCACCACCACAAGAACTGCTGAGCGAGCAAACTGACGGTTACAACTCTGGAACGCTCACTAAATCACCCGCCGCCTCCACTGGAACCTTGTCCAAAGCCCCTAGTGCTGGGGCCCTCTCCAACGCTCAGAGTGTCGGCGCTCTGTCTAAAGCGTCTACTTCCAGTGACGTGTCACTCACTATATCTGTAACTGCTCCTTCGGCTAAAGTTTCTAACTCTACGTCTTCATCGGCGGTAAGATTTATTCCTTTCTTCACCGACAGCGCTTTTTGTCACATTCTTACCCGTTTAGCAATGTTCTTTACATTAAACCATTGATCTTAAATCTCAACTTCAGATTTGCGTATGAGCTTCTTTTGACAAATTACAATCGTTTAGGAGCGTTCAGCTTCCTCGACGTCAATCCCAGAGGAAAGATGTATTGCTGTGTACCCTACAAGGGGCATGGAAGTTTGCTGGACGGGTGAGCGGACGGAAGATCGCCCCTTTGTAGTAGAGTTCTTTAGAGACCACAAAACAAGACTGGGAATGACGCTTTGTTTGAGCGACCAGAACCACCTTGCTGTGCGAAATATCGAGAGTAGTGGAATTATCTACGCAGATGGGAGACTAAGGTAACTATTGGAGCATGAGAGTATTTGGTATTTAGGTGACAAATTCTTAATGATATAAAACTTGCGTTTTACTGCTGGGGTAGGTACTACGTTCAAAATTCGAACTATTGTCTGACAAATAAGACAAATTGCTTTTACCTCAGGTCAGGCGACGTGGTGCTAGCGATAAACAACGTTCCGGTCAGCGGTCTCTCTTTCTACCAAGCCGCACAACTTCTGAGATCTTGCAAGAGCAAGGTCCAGCTTACTGTAATTAACGCCACTGTCCTTAATGAAAAGCATGAAGAATCTGATACGGGAGCAGAGCTTGAGATGCTGAGCAATATTACTGACGGTGATACAAATGTTGATGAAGTTTCGGCAATCATAGAACAAGAGATTCAAAGAGCAGAGTGCGTAATTTTTACTTTTCTTTAACATTTAGTAATTGAAACAGTTAAATTGCAATTCATAATTCGTGACATTTAATACTCATAATGCATAGTAACATTTCTCGTATTTCAAATTTTCCCATTTAAATCCCCTCTTACAACAGAGATCCAGACCCGGTCTACTCCGTTCCTGACAAGAAAGTTTTGGGCAAAGTCTCTCCAACTGTCCTAGATCAGCTTCACCAGGAAATGTCACTTCGACTTCCAACCATACCCACTGCTGGAGGTAACAGCCAATCTGGTGATATTCCACACTTACTCAGTAGACGAGAAATGATCCTGAACAATCCTGGAGAACAAGTCGTCACTGTCAACATCGCAAGAAGACCTAATCAAGCTCTAGGTAACTCAAGTCATTTCCACATTTAAGCGTGTTTGATAAAGAGGAGGATTGTCGATTGAAGATCCTCCTGATGATGAAAACCTTGATTCAGATCCTAATAAAATATCAAATGATGTTAACACAGAGAGTTAACAATTGTTTTTGTTCAGGAGTAACGATACAGGGAGGTACAGACACCCCGCTAGGGTGTATCCGGATTAAGAGAGTTATAATTAACAGTCCTGCTGCTGCTGCGGGAATCATTCCTAACGACATTCTCCTCAGTGTTGACGGTAGGACACGCTACTTTCGTTTACACCTCTTTCGATACTCTTAATTAATACTTTACCGTCACTAATCCTTATTCCCAATGACACAAGTTGAAATTGCGGTAAACATAATATATAGTGACAACATTAAATTGCGACAAATTGAGATTGGTAACTTAACTTTGCTTATTAATCCTTTAAGAAAGTTTTTAAATACCTTAGAGTTAAGGGTTGAGAGGCTGTAAATAGCTGGTCGTGCTTATTGAGTTATTGGTTTAATTAACGCCCTTACAAAAACCTGAAAAAACAATAAAATTTCCAGGTAATGATTTGACGAGCTGTTCACACGACAGAGCTTTGGAGATCATGAAAGAAGCACCCCTAGACACTACTATGGAACTGTCCAGATACTTTGGTAGGAGGGAAGATCAGGAGAAGAAACAAGGGTTTGATTCTCAGTCTCTCTGCAGCTCCATGAGCTGGCAAACTGGCAATGAGGACTCACATCACATAAGGTAACTAACAGCATACACAAATTGGCACTAAATTATATTTTGTATGTAAGTTCAAAGTTAAGCATAGGAATAATAAGGAATCTTATTTCTCAGTTAACAAGTTTATTCTTACCCTAAAAAGTTGAAGATTCTGTGAATGTTTTTCCTGACTTCCCTCTTGTCTCAGAGTTCCGGGAAGTTTTGCCCCCTCCTTCTACAGCACCTCAGCCAGTGTTTACCCTGGATCTTACAACTCCGCTGAAGAACTGTCACATGACAGCACATTTCCAGCCGGACCGAACTCCAGAATGCAGATACGACTGTGGAAAGGACCTAAAGGTCTCGGTTTTAGTGTAGGTGGTGGGTTAGGGACGAGTCAACCTCCTCACATCAAGCGAATCTACTCTGGTAAGTTTGTATTCTACTATTTCTGCAGAACATTGTCCAAGTTTATGATCAATTGTAAGCAGTACTGAAGGTTGACGAAAATCAGCAATATCCAATACAAGCCCTCTAAGTCACTACCGTCCCTCAGGAAGTCCAGCACACAAGAGTGGTCGACTGATCCCTGGTGACATTATCATCTCCGTTAACGGAGTAGACCTGTCCTCACTGAGCCACGTGGAAGTCGTCAATGTCATCAGGTACATGCCTATGGGTGACGTGGTGTTGAATGTTGCCAGACATCAGGCTGCCAGGTAATTGGGAAGAGAGACTGAGGACATTCTGTGTCCGTTTCGGAAATTCATAGACAGATGTATTTTGTCCGTTTCGGAAATTCATAGACAGATGTATTTAGTAGTTAGATGAGAATGATGACACACGGTCACTATAGTGTATTTGAATTCCTTATTTTATTTTCTTTCGTGGAAGTGCTATGCCGCAAGCAATGCCATCTGATTAGTATTTTATTATTTTCTACCTTTAATCTGACTTTAATTTGACTCTGACCTTAATGTCTGTGAATACAAAATTTCGACTCCAGGTCAGTTGATGCTAAACATTTATTTTGACAACAAGCTTTTAAGGCTGATTTGTTTTATTTCTTTTTTATCTTGGGAAATTCTTCGACTTCCTACTTCCAGGGGTCTAGATTGATTATTTAATATGTTTTTCAGTGCAAAATCTTGCACGGAGTTTAGAAAATAATTTCAGATGGATTGAGTTGATCTATTGACTTATGATGTTGGTTAATGAGTTTTGAAAAGAACTTGAGTTTTTAAGCTAAAGATATTTACTTAGAGGACTGTTTACAGTGGATTTTAATTTAGTCATTTGAATGACAATGTTTTACATTGTAATGTACCTTGTAATTAAATTCAATCTTTCGTCATACCAAGAATTACATGTGTTCCTTGTTTCAACGAATAAAATCGGATCCTATTTAAGGGTTGGCCGTTCAATCAACTGTCCAACTTTAAAGTAAAGATGGTGCATACAATAAGGTGCTGGCTCTTGATTGGGTAAAATGGCAAATTCAGATGAGGAGATGATTGACTCGATTGGCACATAATCGTCAATTAGCGGCGTCTATTTTGACAAAGTGCATACCTGTTTCTCCCACTTTTGTTCTAGCTTAATTCCTACAGGTTTGATCAATCAGTCAATATATTGACCCCAGCCCTCCTCTTCAGTAGTCTTTCTGTGAACATTTCAAGGTGGTTCCTCTGAATCCCGATTGGCCAAACTGCCGTATTCTCACTCTGATTGGTTGATTGTTAGTCAGCCTGTATTTTAGGAGGAAGCTAAAGTAGCACTGGACTGGGAAATTGACGATATTTGGCAACAAAATAACAATTACCAATAAGAACCGGGGTGTTCTCATGCTGTGCAGTACTACCGACCTCCCCACTTTTACCCAATCCGATCGCTGTGTTTCTCGTATCCTGCCAATGAGGTAGCTCGGGAAGGTTCACATGACTAGAACCAGGCTGGAGTGCCATGTGGGAAGTGAGAGGAGATTTTCACATCTCCTGGCGATCGATTACCTCGTTAGAGGAGGAAATGATCAAGTCGCAAAATAATGGACGTTAGCATCCCGGGATTGTTTACAGGTTGGCAACACTTTTCGGGGCTGGTCACGTGATTTCTAACGAGTTAATGCCAGTAATTTGTTCCTTATGATCTGCAATGGAATGTAGCCAGTTCTTGTAAACAAAAGCTCATTTGGGTTGCACACTTGAAGTAGCCCTGGAGGTATATTGACTGGGAAAGTTGCTAATTGGGGCTAAATCATTAAACCGTTGACGCAATGCTCATAGTTTCATAGATATATATGATAGGATCCGACAGTTATTTGAATAGCTATTGCATTAAAATGCGATGACTCAACAATTATGTAATACAACTTGTTTGAACCAAATTGATGTTTTTATCTAGGGATGAATCGAATAAACAAGCTGCTGCTAGAACAGTTTAGGGGCTACCAGATTTGTGAGAAGGAACTGTGTAGAATGGATTGTAAAACTGTTATCAATGTCGCCTGATAATTGTACAAACTTAATCGCTGGTCAGAAATAATAAGCCATCTCAAATTATTCCTAATTAGTATGAACTTTAACTTAAGCGCAAGCATTTACACTTTAGAGCTGCACCAATCTGGGGAGTAGAGAACCCGAATCTCAATCATAGATCAGGGCATTCACTCTCGGTTCCCCCCATATTGGCCCAATCAGCAGAACTGCTGAAGTCACGTGATTAAAACACGTGTTGGACACGTAGCAGTGGGCAGTGAGGGAGAATTGCGGCTAAACAGTGATTATCGACACGAATACAAGATGATTTTGTTGATCGCCCAGCAAATCAAGCAGCCCCTGATTGCCCTGTCCCGCAAAATTAGTTCTCCGTTGCACGTGGAAATATGCTTGGCAACTTAACAACTTAGCCAACCAATAGCCATTAATTTGCTGAACGAATACGATAGACTTGTTCCCGCCTAATCATGCGCCGTGGTGCGAATGATTATGCAAAATGTTAAATTTTTAAGAAACCCCATCCGTTTGATTTCTCGAGGAAAGAGTATATTTCCCATCTCAATATTTCTGAGTTGGAAAGTGAAGTGTGCATACCTTCTACTTCTAGCTCTAACTGGTTTATTTTTAGCTTAAGTGAGTTGGAAAAGTACACACTAAAAGTCAAAATCGAAAAAGGAACCCAAGACAACTTTAACCTACTGAACGGTTAACCCTGTTTGATCCGATTACTGTTTGCGTTCAGAAAACGATCACTGGTATTTTAGAAAGCTCTTATGCAACTTGTCAACAACGAGGATACCGTGTAAACGGTTGAGTTAGAAATGCAGTATGGGCCTAAGAAGATCAGCTAAGGACTGTTTGCTATTGTCACGATTATACCCAACTTTTACAGCTAGAATGCTAGACGGATAAATATCATTTCGTCAAGACGACTGTTGTTTTACTCAACTTTTATTTGCTTTTTTGATTCAAGCTGCGGAAGTTTGATCACTATAAGGCGACATTTCCTGCAGTCCACACCTACAGATTTAATGTTACAAACCTAATAAACTTAAGGATTAACTATATCAATATGTGGTCACTATTTGCAACGAAATGGGCATGACTAATTAACGTGAAGGTCCAGGCTTCTGATTTACCACGGAAAAGCCCCAAAACTTCTCGAGCACCAAAAAGCTAACTTCCGTGTCCAGCCCCTTTATTTTCAGCAAAAAAGGCTTCTTCTTTTACACGTGATTAACTCAGGAGATTCTATTGGTCGTATTCCATTCTCTGGAATGTGATTGGTTTAACACAAGGAATTGAACAATCGGTTTTGTGCTGAGCAAAGCTAATATGCTTACTGTTTATAGTTTTATTTACACAACAGCCAAGATATAGCGACTTTTTACAAATTTTCCTTCAGCTCCCCAATATGAACTAGACTCCATCACCTTTGAGATTAAAATTGGAAAGCACTGGCCACTGCAGTTTGCCCTATTCAAAGCACCTTGAAACAAATAGAAGCACGTGAACTGTTGGGGCACCTATATTCGATTAAATTTTGTTGTTATTTACAAATTTTGTACTGCAAATTGATCAATATCCGTCGTTTCATTAAGCTCGAGGTTCAAACTTGAAGAACAAAATCGTTAATCAGATGAATATTGAACAATCCCAATCCATTCTCGCTATCTTAATCAGAAGATTTATTGTGCCCACAACCTAGCAAATTTTCTAAACACCCTGTAGCTGTTTGAAGAGAAAATTCTCGGCTCAGTGTGGCGATTGAAATAACAGTTATCTCAATGTGCAAAACGGTAAGGTGGAGTTATGTAAATTTTTCCATTGCATTCACTGAATAACAGCTGGCAAGTCGGCTGTTTGAGTGCCCGTACAAATTTACAACGCAGTGCAACCACCCAAACAAATAGCTGCGGAGTCAGACTGCCTAGTTCGCAGCAGGTCCTTCCCCAAGCACCATGGCTGCCGGACGGATATTTTTAGCATTGCACCAGTCAGCGGTCTTAATGCGGTTTGTAACCACTGTCCGTGTCAGGACCACCTGCTACAGGTTGCCAGGACAACTGTCTATGGTTCAGCAATGAGGAGACAGCTGGTTGAAGGTAACCCATACAAGTTGCAGCTTAGTTAGCCCTGGCTTCTCACAAGTTGGTAGGACAAGCTGATACTATCGTGAACCGTGGAATATCAGGATATTCTTTTAGTGACGAATACACTTTTAGAGCACTTTCAAATCGCTTCAAAACATTGAGGTAAAAGGAAATTTAGTTCTGTATCTAGTTAAGTTCCGTACCTGTTACTACCAATGACAGTGATCGCAAGAAATCAAGAACCAAGTTTGTGTAAAGGTCTTAAATCTTAATCTCACATGAAAAAAGATGGCCGAAACGGATCTTAAGCCGAAACAGATCTTTCAGATAGACGCACATTTTTAGGTTTCTTCCTATACTGATCATTTCAACTTCAAGTCTTAGGTTTTGGGGACATTTTATTCAAACGTCAGATTTTAGCACACCTTCTATTTTGTCCGTAAATCACCACTTAAATCTGTGCAGATCACTTAATTAGAGAATAGGCGCCCACTTGATTCCTGAAATCAGCTCCATGCAGGAGATGTGTTGTTGTGTTTTTGACAAAACAATCACACTGCCTTTGTCACCTTCACTGTGTTATCGACCAGATATTATTATTTAAACCCGACAACAATACTAAGGTTTACCCCGAATCCAAGCAGGCAGCCATTCCAGTGCTGTTATACAGTGTCAAATCTTCCCTTGTCACAGATATCAGCCGACATCTAACGAGCGATTAGTGCTAAACTAATTGGTCTCTCCTTTTGTTCAGCAGCCATCGATTAGCACTCATAATAGGGAACTATGGGGCTCGCTCCCTCGGGACGGAGGTGGCATCGGCCGAATAAACAGTCACTATATATCCAACCTATTGAAGGCCTTGGGGTATCGCTAAAAATCCGACTCTTTGTACTAATGAGGCTAGCCCGGAATCATAATAAGGCTGTTTCTCACCCAGAAGTCAACCATATTCAAGAGCAAAGTCAACTTTTTCTTAGAGAAGTCAATCGCCCTCCGTAAACCTGACTCTTCGGAATGAGTCAATATTCTTTAAAAATACAGAAATTGCAGGGATATCATTGTTATGTTGAAGTTACCTATACCCCTAAAAGTTTAAAAAAAGAATTTTCTACATGTCGGTTTACCTAGACTGTAGGCAGCTCCATTTACCACAGAAAGGATCGCATTAAAATTATGTCATTCATATATTTCATTTTAAACTGCCTTCAAGTTTAATTTAAAATTAACTTTTTGCAAGTAATAAATTTACACACCCTGTTTGGATGCCAGCCAGTCGACTACAAATCCTGGATAAGACCTTGTAATTGACCTTCATTTTATCTTCCCAATTTGAAACGGCAAAATGTCAAAAATTTGCGAAAACATTGTTTCATATTAACTGATCTCAACTAAAGTTCTGTCAATTAACGCTCTAATTCAACCGACTGGACTGATCGGGTTTTATTGAAGATATGTTTTATGTTAGAGAAAATTACATATGAGCACATATATATTCTTATACTTGGAAAATGACTTTGAAAATAAATCTAAGATCGAATGGTCCAGGTTTATGGTCGATCTAATGAGATTCAAAGATTGCAAGGATCTTGATGACCTGTCTGATATCAGTGGATTTTAACCTTTTCTAATTTCTACAAAAAAGCAAGATATTAGTAGTAATAGTAGTAATACAATTGGTATTTTCACCATGAAACCGGACACAAAGACCACAAGTTGTGCCAAATATCTTCAGCCAAATTTTCTCGAACTTCCGACTGGTCAAGTTTGAAAACCCGCCGGATTTGTGTCCCATTTCAATCAATAAATATTCTATAAAGAATATTCTCTATCGAAAATAGGAAAGACAAGTTCAATTGACGCCTGAAAAATGCTAAAACTGGGCAGTGACTAACTTTTACTTCTAAATACGGCAGTTTCTTGGTTCAGGCTATATTCCAATGACTTGGTGCCTAACCAGTCTGTAAATTTAGTACAGTCTGCAATGGAAGAGTGCCCTGCCTCTTGAATTGTCGCAGTAATCATAACATTTCTGTAACACTATTAACCATTGTAATAATGCATGTCAGACCTCAAGACGCGGCTGACACGACCAGGTCGGGTCAGCCTGCTCCGGCAGCGCCTGTATCTTGAGCTACGTAACGTTGCTTGACTAAACACGTGCTCTCACTCTTTTGCCTCACTATTTGTCAGAATTAATCCTGAACTCCCCCAATTATTGTTCATGTGGGTGATTGTAGTGCTCTTCTGTGTGAAAATCTGACCAAATTGCTCCCAGAACCCTAGAGAGAGCTGTATAGCTTCCTCAGCAAACGCGCACGTGACGAATCCGTACGCACACGTGACCATAATTCGTTAGGTCACGTGCTACCGCGTGACGCGCCACGTGCATTTCTAATCAGGATAGCAGAGGAGTTAGACCCAATCCACCATATTTCAACTTTTTAATCTTGTCTTCGTTATGGTTCTATCGACAACCGGGAAAATGAATTCAGGTAGGTTTTTTGAGATTAGAAATGTTAATCTTTGCGAAAACTTTATAGTATGATATTTCCGAACGAACTTATTTTTCTCCTTGGTGAATGGGGATATTGGCATGAGTATGTTTGTAACTCTCGGCAGTAAATTTTACTTGTTTTACTTTTCCGCCCCAGTTAATCGGCACTGTTTTAGTACCTTGTTGCCATATTGAAGCATGTCATGATTGCTTTTTAACCTGTTTTGTCAGATTTCATGGTCCTATCCAGTGTCTCTGTCAGGGGGTACCGGTATGGTCGGCTTTAACAGCTTCTTAAGTCTTGTGTTAACTCTATTAACTGTTTGAGATTGGATGCGTTGACTTAGTTCCATCAAATTCATAACTGAAAACACTTAAAATTTTGAAGAAAAGTACGGAAACCTGTCAATTAAATATTTTAAAGTACGGTGATCAATTTCACATGTTGATGTATTAATTTTTTTAGACAACTTTGAAAGGTCTGGAATGACGATCACTATTTTTCTTGATAATGAACTTATGGGTCGATCTTGATTCTAAAACTTACAAGTTAATAGCTATTGATTATCTTTTGGTAAATCATTGTCAACAGTGTATACTCATCATCTCAACACCATGTCGAAATGATCTTTGATCGTCTCCCCAGTCCATAAGTCATAACATTCAAAGTAGCCTAAAATCTTACATTTCAAGAATTCTTACTTCTCTTTTCCTCTTAGAAGGAGGGTCTACGCTCTAGTGTGGTAAATACTCAAGATTAATTAATTGTTAATGAACAAGCGAGGTTGGCACGCTAAATTTCCCGGAAGATTGAATTATGCGAGTTGTACCCCATACATGCAATTCTATAGTTCTCCTGGTGTCGAGAGAGAGCCCCTCTAATTTGCAGAGCGGATGTTCGCCTTATGTGCCTCGCTCTGGGAATTACTGAGAAACATCATTTTCGGAAAACCAAGAGTGATAAATTTTTAATATTTAGATTCCCCGAGTCTCAGAAACATGACTACCTAAAAAACCTTCTACCATCTTTTCTTTCAATGCAAGAATATATCTGAATGGTGCGATCAAGAATTTTATCGAAGTCGCAAAGGCATCACATTCTAAAATTTGGTCATCGTTTGTGAGCATCAAAGGGTCGTTTGATAATTCTCTTGTTCACTTCCAGCGTAGGATTTATAAGTATTGACGCGGCTCTTACTTCAATTAAACTGTTTAGCTCGACTCGTTTCCATAGAATTACGTGTATAATTGAAGAGATCCATAGAACAAGAGCCATTTTATTCAACAGGAGCATAACTATTATCATAAATTATTTTTTCTTCCATCAAAGCACCAATGTTCTCCTCCGATTTGAACCCACAGTTCATTCGCGGCGCCGCCTCCTTCTCCCATTCATGATATTGACGTTATAAATTGGCCTATGGGTTTTATATATTTCGACATATAGACTCGCTATAGTGAATTGCGCTTTTACAGTTTCCAGGGCTCCCGTAATCAGGGTTCAATTATCCACATGCTTGTAGATCATCGTTAATCCCCTTGGAAATCAGCTAGTGATTGTAAGCTTATTAAGACTTTATCTCATCGGCACGTGGAGCTGGGGAGGAAGATTGCGGATTGGAGCCGAAATAGCACGTGCAGACAATACCGCAACCTGATTGGTTGCAGCTCCCTTGCCCCATGCTTCACATGTACAAGAGACGCCAGATTGTTAGTCGCTAGCTGGAGGAGATTTCAAAGAACTTCAGACTCAGAACGCACGTGCAGCAGGGTTTTCCGCTGGTTTTTCTGTCGTTAGAACGTCCCTCGTGCTTAGATCGCAGAATTTCAGCTCCTCTATTTTCAGAAAGCACCCGATTTATTGAAAAGCCCATGATTAAAGACGATTACCGTAGCCGCAAAAAGCACGAGGTCGTTATGGGAAATCTTGATCATGAACGGACTTAGACTGGGCTATAAAATAAATCAGCATGGCCCAAAAAGTTATTTTCTAGATTTAAGATCATTGAGAAGATTCCCCAGCAAACCTCGGCTAAAATTTGCTTCCGTTTTAATGACTGCAAGGCGTTTGATTAAAGATGAAAGGTAAAAACTAATAGTTTTGAAAACTTATTCACGAAAGTAGTCACATGAGTGTGTTTTCGCTGCATTGACGCAATTTCAAAAAGTACCACTGCCTCAATCCAGCATTATTTTACTGTATCCTCTGTATAAGTATTATGGGGATTACATCACTAAAACTCTGAGGTAAACGCTATTTAAGCGTTTATTGGACACAAGGTCAGTCATTTGCTCCAGAAAAAAGTGAACTCTGAACTTTATATGAGAGTTCAGAATATCGTAAAGGTTGTAATTTGACGTCTTGCGACAAATTTCGTGGCAACATTGGGAAATAGTCAATTTTTTGATCACGACCTCAGTTTGTCTAGCACATGGGGTACTCAAAGAGTTCGATTTACCAGTGAGGATGTGATCCAGGAATTAGTCTTTTGTCGTCATAGATTTGTTCTCAAAAAAGGAATTCGCAACATCTGTACCACTCGTTCGATAGAAATTTAGAAACAGGTCTACTCTGAGTTCTTTTTAATGAACAAAGTAGCTAAAACTCATATTCTTTTTGAAGTAGAATATTTCTGCCCAAGTCAGCCATTGTTTTTTAAGCATTCGGAAGATGTTGTCTATCGTGCTGATTGTGAATGAAGGATTTTAGGTAGGATTAACAGTATCTCAATAAAATTATAAAATTGTGGCGTTTTTTCGTCCGATTTTTCCTGTCTAAAAGTCGCTTAGCATATTATAATGATTTAAATGTTTCAGAAAGTCCTAAATCTACGACTCCGATTTCTGACGCTTCAACTCTTCCTTTTTCACTGATCAATCTGCTCAAGTGTTCGCCCTCCAACGCAGAAAATAAACCCAGAAATACACTCAACGCCACTGCTCAAGGTATGATTATTGTATTTTCTAGTTCTTTAACTGTGCGTTTTAAGATAATCATGATAATTTTATGGAATTTCTTAATTCCCGAAATTTTGCAATTTGAGCTATTCCGATTCTTCTCCAGGTATTCAGAGCATATTCCCTAATTTGCTCGCCACATCTGCCCTTCAAAATGTACTGCCAGCACCGAGCATTGCTCACTCCCTCTCCTCGACCCTCCTGAAAACCTCCCTTGCTTCTGCTGGACTTTCTCTGGGAGCCTTCGACCCCTTCTCTCAACTTGCAGCTCTTAAACTGTTGCAAGGTTGGTATTGTCATGCTTATCCATATCCAATAATCGCCTGGGGAATCACAATGAACAAGTAGTGATTTGCAACGACGGAAGAACTTTGATACACTTTTATTAAAACATCTAATCCTAACAGAAACCAGCTCAAAACTGAAGTCGAGTATAGCGGTTCCAGTTCCAGTGCGAGTAACTCCGTACCCTACCTCACGACCTCTCCGGACCTCACCCTCCCCATTGGAGGGAACTTCTCCGAACAGCAAAACAGCTGGGTCGCCCCATACCAGACATTCTAGTTCCGAGGAGAGTTCAATTAGCTCTAACAGTCTCCCATACCACAAATATTCTCCATTCGGGGAGCTTTACAGGTAAAAGTGCAAATCTGAAAAAAAATCGTTTTTTACAACTTTGATCAAATTACTGAGATCATCCTTGTGAACAAATAGAAATAAGGAGTGCAACTGACCTTGTTCTAACTTTGGTGCTAAATTCAAGAACTTAAAATTCTGTTTTTTAATCGTTTCTTTACAGACAGGAATTGCTGGACGATAAAACATCAGCTTCACTCGCTGCAAAACGGAACAGTGCATTTCAACAAGTTTCTCCAGATTCCAGTGCAGAAATTCTCCGAGCTAGGTTGACAGGTAGGTTTTACTTTGAGTCCTTCACCGAAATCATCATTACTATTATTAACAATCAGTTTTCATGTAATGGCGTTACGCTAAGAGGCCTTCCAATTTGCCACGAGTATAAATGTCATGTTGGGTTTTGTGAAGGTGGTTGCCAGCCTCACTATCCAACCTCATTACAGACAAAATTCATGGCTCCATTGCTTGTCGCTAACTTGTCAAAACCTCAATTTATCATTAACTATACTTCTGTTTTGCCATCTCAATCTGTAAATCGTACTGCTGGGAGAACATTTGACAGATTCAGCAAAAGGTGTGATTTGATACTAATCGTTCGGGAGCCTGCACGTGGATTGACTCTATCAATTGTTATTTGGATCTAATCATTTGTTTTTTCATTTGTCGGTTCCATCGCATGTGACCCCCGTCTATAGATTTTATTCATGATTTCCTCGGCTCAGTGACAGTTATTAGCGAGCTCCTACTTGGACAGTTGAGCTAAAACAGGCAATAAGCACGTGCAGAAACCATCTCGCCCTTTAATGTCGAAACCATTTTTTGTTGGCATTTGTCGACTGTCGAGGAATATAATCCCTAATAACAGTGGCTTTAACCGCAATTAGCCGGGTTGTAGTGCTCTTTATTAGTCCACCTTTATACGAATCCATGCATTGACTCACACACCTGTCCCTCTAAAACTAAATATGTTTTAAAAACCGTAATTACTACACTATGTCATTGCAAGCGGTCCCAATAATTTTTCTCGAGACTCTGCTCGTCCCGTACTATCCCCGTGACAAAGAACTCGTAATTACGTACTTAAAATCTAAAAGATGCACCCGCGCTGCGATAAGTAGCCTGTCAATGATTTGGGAATTTAGTAACTGTAAGAGGAGGGCACCTAGTCCGATTATGATCTAGGTGAGATCAGGCGCTATCTGAAAGCGGTTACTAATTGCGGGGCCCAGATAATTGTCCCAAATGTTCCAATCACGACCCTCCCCGAATAGCGATTTTAGTTCGGCTTCACCTTAGTGGAGAAGCCCGACCGGAATGAGTCGACATTTAAGCTCACCGAAATGAATTTGGGGTGGTTATTTTATTGATCATTAGGCCCGAATACGGAATATATCGGGACATATTTGTCATGAAAGTGCTAACCGCACCTTGCCCCAATTAAACCCAAAATCGTGGCTTAAGTGCATAATTGGGGTTATCATGAGCGGGCCGCGCTGACAGGGTCCATGGTCCACAATGGGAGAGAAGAGAGGACCACGTGTATATAAACTTCAGGTTCTATTGTTTGGGAGAACAACTGCTGCCCACTTCGAGGCTTAAATGCCATGGTAATGCTCATTATGTTGGGTCAGAAATTCGGGGGACAAAGCGTTGCAATGTAGACACTCGCCTGCTCGTGGGGAAGAAAACCTCAAATTCCACTACATATTCCTGTGGAATATTGTTATATATTTACAATTCCATGGGTTCCCTGATCTGTGGATGTCAGCCTCATGTGAATACAATGGACTGATTACCCTGGTTTTATGAATGCTGACTCCTATGATCTGGGAGCTGCTCTCCGAATGACAAGTCACAAGACAAGCAAGCCGTGTTTGTCGGATTATAATCAATAACGATTAGCTCTTGTGTTTTCTTTGTTTTGCCCCTCACTCTTGAGGGGCATTGTCTGGAGCTATTGTCCGACATAGACTCTTGTTTACCTCGAGTCTTCCTCACCACGCTGGTTTTTAACGGCGGCTGCACCACCAGATAGCTCTAATTAGTTTTAATAAGGTAGCTAATGGAAAAGGACCAGGCGCTTATCTGCCCCGGAATCCCCGAGGTTGCCTAATGTTCAGAACAACTTGGGTTAGGTAAACAAACCAGTTTGAACTCTGTCAATACCTCACAATCGATCATCAGGAAGAGAGTGCAGATCTTCATTTCACGTTCTTTTGAATTGGTCAATCAGAGATCAGGAGTTGTAGATTTAAATCAGTAGAGGACGGGGATATGAGAATCACAGTCGAAATTCTGAATCACGTGACTTTCTGACCAAACCATAATCTATGTTATTATTCCTTTTATTAGTTATTAGTCTGGTTAAATATCCGATATCCATTTGGAAAACGATAAAATCCAAATCTATATGATTTGAATCATTCGCTGCTAAGTCCATATGCCATTATACTGCGACATGTGGGTAGAATATAATATTTTGACATATGACTTAGCTAACCTTGCCTGTATGGTCCTAATTTCGCAATTTTAATCCTTATGTGGTGTTCTGCGACTAAAACAAGGTTTAGGATCATTGACCGACTCAAAAGGACGGGTAGAACCACCTTGTTCACCGTAAAGTTGGTCCGGATTACAGACTTAGCACAGAGTTGCGTATAAGCATAATCTTAGTCAGGAACCTCGGACGAATGGCACAACTTGATACTCTGCAGTCAGGATGCTCTATTCACAACCCAGCTCTGAAGGACCTTATCCCCCGGGGTTCATGGTACGGGGTGGAACTCCGAAGAACTTCCTGCTCCCGGCCAGATTTGCAGTACTATAGTGCTCGTCGCAAACGTTACGAATTTAATAATACCTGTACACAGGGTGGCATGGTGCAGGCCGAGCCTCGACCTTATCCATTTAGACAGATACAGATGTTTCAACTTCATCTCCACCCTTATTCAAATAAATCTTCCAAATTGGTCTCTGTCGACACGAGAATATCCAAATTTAATCCGGATTCGAACAGAATTAATAAGGACATTATTCTTGATGGAATTTACAATATTAAATAGGCCTGCAATCTGCATCAAATCAGCCATATAGCATAAGTTCTTTGAAAGAGTTAAATTTCCTTAATCATTTTAAATGATTACACAACTAACTCATTTATCTTGAAAGAAGAACGATGATGACGTTTAACAAAAGAAATGATTCTTAAATTGTCATCTTTTAACGAAGACTTTATCTTCAGACCAAGTTATGAGACAAGTGCTGATGAACACGGATCCGCTGGGGAAAGTTGTGCACAAGGAAGTGTCTGGAAGCGGCAACAACAAAGCCAATCATGTTTGCAAATATTGTGATAAGGTTTGGGTTTTGAATGTCCTGAAAAATTGCTCCTAAATTTTGGGCAGAAATAATTATTTTTTGAACTCTTGCAGCTTGTAGTTGCTGGCTTATTGTTAATTCTGTTAAATTCAAAACTTAGTAAAATGAGAAATTACCAGAAAATTCACCACTCTAACCGACTCCTCACCCCAGCTGTTTCCCTCTCCATCCCACTTGCTGATTCATCTCCGTACACACTCTGGAGAACGTCCCTATCCGTGTCCTGGATGTGGCAAAACCTTCGCTACGCGGGGACACCTTCGCCGTCACTATCGGATACACACTGGAGTTAAACCTTATAAGTGCCAGGTAAAAAAGGCGTACCAAAAATGGCCGATAGTGCTTTGCTGAGCGCATCATCTTCTTCTTCGTACAATATCGTCTTACTTTTATTAAACGGTTAAAGAATCGTTTTTTACAAAGGAATGATTTTTATAAGGATATCTCACCTGAAAAGTAGTGGCCATAGAAAGTTCCGAGCCAGACGTGTAGAATGTTGGGTCGTGCCTTAAATCTAGAAGAGTCCGCTAGGGCACGTTGCACAACTCCGGTTTTTGAGCGTGTCGCTAAGAGAGATCGCATGTAATTATCCCCTAGTCTGTTGCCAAACTATTGAAATCCCGGTTCTTCTTCCACCGTCTTGTCACTACCATGCTCCCCTCCTCTTGGAATCCCGATCATGTCGGAACAGTCCTGAAAATTGACCTGTTTGAGAGCGGGTGTCGCTGAATTTGAGATGTTTCTGTCTGGAAGTTCGCTCTAATTTGTGTCCAGTAAAATTTAGGGGGCTTCTTTTGACAGGATCAGCACTGCCGTAGTAGAACTGTGCTGAAACTAATGTCTCTGAACGTGATAATATCTTTAGCGAAACCTAATCATCCTGATTTGCGGTTCTGATACTGCTTCAGTGCTCTGAGTTTTATCTCCAAATTTTTATTGACAGTTCTATAATTGCCCTAAACTTCGTCACTGTCGGTTTTTCAACAGCGATTTAATTCAACAAGTTTGAGTGTTGTTGAGGTGAATATCAGCCTTGCTCACTTAATAGCTGAGCTTGTACTAGCGACTGTAAAATCTAAGTCCGCTCCAATAGAGCCATATATGGATATTTGAGAACAACTCACAATTATTAGATATTATAAAAACATCAACAATAATCGATTGCGAATAATAATGCCAATTCAGAATTTAAAGATACTGCAAATTGCGAATAACAGTTTTGCTTTCAGGTTTGCGACAAAGCCTTTGCTAACCAAGGCAACCTGAAAACCCACACTCGACTTCACACTGGGGAGAAGCCCTACAAGTGTCCAAGGTGCGACAAAGCTTTCGCTGATGCGGGCAATCTACAGCGACATATTACTACTCACACAGGTGTGCTGAGAACGTTTCTTGGATCGAATGTTCCTTTTCTAAAATTAATGTTCTAAAATTAATGTATTGTCCGGAAATAAACATTTTGTAGAACTAGAATTCCACCAAAACCTTACAAATCCTAGTAGCTTAACTTTCAAGTTTAAGTAAAACAAACGAACCAAATAAACATTTATAGTATGCACTGAAATTAAGACAGAATGCTTTTACATATTTTTACTCTTTTTGAGACTCCTGTATTTCCCAGGAGTAAAGCCGTACAAATGTGTCCACTGCAGCAAGGCCTTCAGCAGGAGCAGTAATCTGAAGACCCATCTTCTCACCCACACCGGACTCAAGCCCTTCTCCTGCACCTGCTGCAACAAGAGCTTTACCAGACTTAGCTACCTCAAAGCTCACATGAAAGGTGAGGAGGGAGTTTCAACTTCAAACTCTTGCACTTTTTCATAAATCATAAATCTGAAATAAGAAGTTGACTTAAATTTCCCGGCAACTTCAATTGTTCTTAAACAAAATTATCCTAGGGATTCGACATGCTGACAAGATCACAAGCCCCGTTTGTGAAAACAAGGCTCTTGCTACCTCACAGCCCTTGATGACGTCACAGCCTCTCATGACGTCACAGCCCCTTTCCATGACGTCACAAAATGCTCTGATCGCTGCTTTGACTGACAGCAACTCCTCTGGATTCAGAGCTCTGAGTAACTTCAGTGTGCAAGTTGTGTGAGAGAACTGCTAAAAAATAAAAACTCTCATAATCTGTTTGATGCTGAATGGATGATAATTGTAATTGTATAGGATCGTAGATTGTTGTTGTGTAGGTCAATGCTGTGCCAGCAATCATGTCTGAAGCTTTGTTGATAACGATTGCGTAAAATTTAATTAGCAGAATCTAGAAATTTCGCTTCTCAAATAGTTGCAGAGTCGTGCTAGACCTAGAAACTAGAGAATGAAATCTGTTTTTTTGATTTGAAAATAATTTATTGTTTTAAAAGAGTTCTGTATTTTAAATGGATAATTGTGACTTTAAATTGGGTGTGATTAATGCGACAATATATAAAATGTCCTATATATTATATTAAAGTATGAAGAAAGATTTTAAAATTAACCCGCCTACCCGCATACTTGTCACAAGTCTGTCTCTCAATTGCTTTCGGATTTTTTGAGGTAACGGCGGGCGAAGAAGAACGAAAGATCTGGAGAGAAAAATAAGCCGGGCCATCTCTCTCACTCAAACAGTCACACACACCCACCCACGCACACCCACCCACGCACACCCCACACACACACACACACACACACACACACACACACACACACACACACACACACACACACACACACACACACACACACACACACACACACACACACACACACACACACACACACACACACA
>JH152859.1:35430-63313 GCA_000226015.1 Mnemiopsis leidyi | reverse complement strand
CACACACACACACACACACACACACACACACACACACACACACACACACACACACACACACACACACACACACACACACACACACACTTTCTCTCTTTTTCTCTCTCACCTCTTTTCTAAAGTTAAGATACGGAAGTTATCGAACCAATTACCCAAGGACAGTCCCTATCATGAATCATGATGCTTATAATAGAAGCAGACCGTTTTCACTGTGCTCAATTGTTTACCCATAGGCCGCTGCATGTGTTGTTATAACACAAGTACACAGTACAGACCACGTTAGCTTGTAATTGTATTCGATGTTTCTGCGGACTCTTCCTGCATAGACTAATCAAAAATAAAATTGTACTGTGATGGCTTTTTGCCGATTCTTGTTACTCTAAGTAGGTTCAATGCTAAACAACTATTTTTGCCATGCCTTGCTCGAAATAAAAAATCCGGTACCTCGTTAAGAATTAGGCCGCTGGTTGATTTACTACAGTTGTATTATCTAGCTTCTGTTCAAGAATGCCCAAACTATCTACCACGGTTTCAATCAAGTTTTCAGATTTTTTCCTCCAATTTCTACATAAAGACATAAAGATTGTTATTGACCTCCACATTTTTGTCGTGATGACTGAAGCCTGGTGGTTTACTTTTATTGTCGATTAAGACCTGAACTTGAAGACGAAATTTGATGAGACAAAGCCAATTTGTAATGAATCTACACATGCACTCCTGGAAACAGTTGTCATTTCAGCTTCGTTTGCTCCCAGATAACATAGTAACTTTCATCCTCTTGTGAACAGTTAGCTAATGCACTAAGCAGTTGAAAAATTTTACCTAACAAAAAGTATTTCCAGAATTCTGTGTCAGTTGTTAGGCCTCCAGAGTAGGAAACGAGTCAAATTTGCCTACAAAATAGACCTTCCAGTAGAACTTGATTATAGAAACCTACAAGGCTCATCTAAAATCAGATAGTCATAAACTTTGAAATCTCTCAACTGACGCCCATCGTGCCACTCAGTGGCGTAAGTAAAAATACATCAGAGTTTTGCTATGTTTAATGCGATCAAAGTCGCCGATGGCAATTATGATCGGTGCCAAAATAGCCTTGACGAGATAATATTTGTCTAACGTTCTAACAAACGTTCAGCTTTGGGCTGCTTGTGTCGGTGTAACCGCGACAAAATTCGCTATTTCAATTTGCGACAAGTCCGCATCCGATTCTCAAATATCATAAGTCCCTCACTCAGGACTATTTATTAGCTCATTAGTTTCGATACGTGTATCTCTATTGCAACTGCAAGTAAGAAAATGATATGATAGAATTTATTCAATGTTTATAAAGGAGTAGTTTTGTCGGCGGAAATAAAACCGCCGGTCTGTAAAATTTGTATATCCCTTATCCACTTTGCTTCAGTCACATGAAGGCCGACCTTTTATTAAATCGTTCCTTTAGCTAAGTGTTTGAACCAAGTATTATAGTTATGCAATTTATGGCCAGTTTTTGGATAGATATTCTAGACTTGGCCGGTTTTTGCGCAAAAAATAATGTTTGGCCACTAAAAACTTCAACACAGACGTTAAAGGCGATTGGTTTTGCACTGAATGAATGTACAGTAATTGAATGGCCGATTGGTATTGCAATGAATGAATGTACAGTAATTAATCATTTGCACGTGCTGCCATGGTAACTATCGTGAATGCTCGTGCAGTAATAACTACTGTTTACTCCTTTATCATAACTTATTTTACGTTGTTTTGTCCACTGAATACTCAAAATCTGAGACAAAAACCAAAATTATAAAAATGATTTAGAGTTAGTTTAACCTTTTCCTTTCATCTTGCCAAAAATTACGTCTTTTTAAGACCATTTGTAGCCGGCAAGTAACATGGAAAATTAGCCACTTATTGCCTATTTCATGTCCAAATTTGGAGTTGTCTTCTTGGCTGCTAGTGCTATTGGTAATTTCAGCAAGTTTGAAATGTACAGTTGAAGATAACTGACCTTTTTGCTGATACACGCTTCTTGCAACAACTATATATTATAGACTCTTTGCTCAACTAAGCCCACTCCCCATGCATAACGATAAGAGCGTGTTTATGCTATCACTAGCAAATATTGTTGTTGTCCGATAATAATCTAATTTCAGCCTGTTGTGGCATAACAATTTGAAACTATACACCAGTAGAGATTATCAAAATTCAAATATTTTCGTCAAGTTCAGAATTACTTTTAACACTAACCTGCCGTGTTGCAACGATCAAGTCTCCGATCCAAAATAAACTCACTTCATAAACAAACTATGTAAACTTATTACCTAATTTCCGATAATAATTTTGATTAATTCCTAATTTGTTCACTTTGATCATCATTTTACTCCCGTCAATCAACAGAGCCAAAATCTTAGCTGCACCGTTATCTAGTCAGTAGTCCTTAGTGCAGAAAATAAGTTTTCGAAATTGGACATCGGCCACTGCAGTCAAAACTGTGAATGTAAACAAAAAATCTAAGCAGAACTTCAAATTGAATTAACAAATCAAAATGTTGTTCACACCTCTCCTTGATAAATGCTAAAACTTAAGGTCCTTTTGCTTCCTTCTGATTATTTCCATAATAATTGGAAGTTTGGTCACATCTTTTGCGTTCACTTTGAATTTGTCATAATGTTTCGTGACACCCTCATAGCAAAACCAAGGCTTAGATATTGCTTTATTTCCGCTAACTAATTTTTCTGATCAGTGATATTGATAGAAAGTCGTGCATACTATTACTATGCGAGTAAAGGGCACTTATCGATGATCTCTAGTACCATTCTCAGAATTCAGAACAATTGCCTGATAATAAATATGAAATGTAAATATTATGGGTGTACGCTAGTTTCAAAGGTTTTTATTGATTTAGGAGCTCTGTATACACGTTTAGGTGCCAGGATTTCCTACCTTCTTTCTTTTGCCGGCAGATGTTGGACGTCATTTCTTTTCTTTCTCCCACTAAAATATTGGAATCTGTTATGTTGTACTTGAAGTTAACTGACAATATAAAGAAAATTTTGTAAATATTCTCCTGGGGGTCCCCCGACCGTTTTGTCTCGTAGGCCAGGTACAGATGTGTGTAGTCGTAGTAAGTAAGAAATATTAGAGGTTTGCAATTCAACATTTGCTTAACGAAATTCAGCATGGATCATTCATTTGTCAGTTCGAGTTCATACATTTTTTTCGGATTTCATCACAGCTATATCTATGTTGTGAAAAATATGTGATTTTAAGCTTTTTCTCGTAATTAACACAGAGTTATAGCTGTTGGAGGCTGTTTTAATCCGTATAATACCATCTTTATGTTTGGGCAAGAAACGGCTTGTGTAGATCGACGTTTGTCGATCTACACAAGCCCTAAGAACAAGCGTCTGTGAACACCGTATATAAACTGTTTTCGCATGACCGCTAAACTTGATTATGATTTTTTAAAAAACTGATGAATTTAGTTATTTAAGATATTTTGTCGCAGTTTCATCCGACTCTCACAGTCAGAACTCGTTAGAACGTTAGACGTACTCAATCTCGTCAAATATATTTTACAAGTTTATCCATATTCCAAATACTTAATTCTCTGACCCCCACTGGTTTAAACCTAGACAATCCTTTGTCTTTGCCACTTTTATACAGATAATTATCCGTACACTTTTACCTTACTTTAGAATTAGCTTTTTGTGTAAAGCAAGATACATCATTGATATTACTAACATATGATATTAGTTGGGTAATAGGCCCACTAATAACTTTATTAAACTGAAGTGCAGTTGACTAAAGATTATTGGTGATGGCCTAACATTTTGGACTTTCCGTCACCTTGCACCTGTCTTGTTTTGTCGGATTGCTTTTCGGGAAACATCAAATCATTCAAAGCAAAATTGATTTTAAAATAAAATTTTGCTAACAAATCTTTAGTACTAACATGTGTTATGTTGAGATATGATTTCAACCCTACCGAAAGAAGAAGAACTCCCGATAAAGACGGAGAATGTTGTTCCTCTCCGAGAGATAAATTCTAAGAGACCCCAAGTAGCTAGGAAACAACTAAACCGCCGGTTTAGCGTGGTAGAGCTAGGAAATGCGATACGCGGGGCACATTCTAAACTTTTGTGAGTATTTTGTTCATGGCCTGGTTCCCTGGTGAGATCGATGGGTTGATACTTGATTATCATTGTAAATTTTACAAATCAGTTTCTTAGATCTAATCGAACTATTCCTTGAAAAGGATTTAAGATTTGACTTTTGACTGTTTAGTACTCTCAGACCTGGAAACTTGAACAAGAAAGAACGGGACCTGTTTACCGACAATACTGAGATCAGTCCATGGAACGCTTACTATGAGTTTAGAGACAAGAAGATCAAGAAACCAAACTGGAGATACCTGATGGGAACAATGCCTGATCTTCAGCTGATGTGTCAGAATCATACTGTTCTTTTAGGTATCTGATAGAGGGATAGTCGTGAAGCTGTAAACTTTTAGGTATCTGGTAGAGGGATAGTCGTGAAGCTGTAAACTTTCAGGTATCTGATAGAGGGATAGTCGTGAAGCTGTAAACTTTTAGGTATCTGATAGAGGGATAGTCGTGAAGCTGTAAACTTACTCAACTAGCAGCTCTAGCTAGAATTTTGTGTACTAACTACTTTTTTAAATGTTAATTTGTTAATGTTAGATTATAAATTCATTTTTCAGTGATGTTGTCTTTTTGGAGGTCTCTGGGAATGTGGATGGGGATCAGCAACCCATTTCTTGGAATGTGTGTCATGATAGCATCCGCCCTCGACAATTGGTACTGTTCGTTGGGTCCCAATACTCAATTAAATAATCGAAATGCTTTGCTAAAATTTACTGCGGACAAAAAACTTTACATCACAGTATAATATGTGCTACGTTCACTTCAAATGTTGAAAGTTAATTAGTATAAACTCAGAGCCGTAATGTGATCGTGCAGGTACAATGTTGTGTATATGAGCTGGAGTGTGTTGCTGGTTATGTTCTGGAGCTGGTTCCTGGGGGTCCCTAAAGAACTCATCTACAGCGGTCTCTATCCAGTTCAAGGTAATCCTTCACTCTTTGTTTTATTGGAACAATCTCATTAACCTACATTATTTCAAAGAATTTTATAGCGGCCATGTAACTTAGCTTTGAAATTCTGCAGGAATATTTCTTGGACTTTGGGTGTATTTGACAAATTCCCTGGAAGAACAGTCGGACGTTTTGTTATCACAGATGTTGATACTAATTCCTCTTCAGTTTTTCAACCTACTGGTATTCCAGGCCCTTTGTTCCTTTTTTGTGAAGATGTAGGTGTTGAGAATTAATTTAGCCGAATTTAACAGAATTTAAGTCCAGTAAAAATTGATTGAAGTCACAAGTATGCCTGCAGCATTTTTAGTACTCAAATTTTGCTGATAGGGGTCGTTCACATATGATGTCATCACCTAGGGGGGAGGAAGTTTCCAAATTATGACAATTGATGACTAGGGGGGAAGGGGGTTTAGCCAATGATGATGTCATCAAAAAATTTTAGGATTTATAGGATTTTTTTAATTTCTGATTTCCTTTGAAAATTTTTATCAGAATTTTACAAAATAAGAATGAAAATTTTCAAGTAAAAATTCTTATTGGAATGATCCTTAGGATCTTGCTGAATTGCACAGCTTTCGTCTCGTGAACTTTAAACACTAGGAAATATTTCCTAGTTGTTTACTAGTCCCAAGATGGAAGTACGGTGTTTAACTATGCCCGTTTACCGGTTTAGCCTTATCTGGTCCCCTGCTACATGGCTTGTAAACAGGGATCGGCCAGTTAAGGGCGGTCCGTGTAGGTTGACACCGTGCTTTCAGCTATACAATACTGTGTTTTCACTTACTAAGTATAAAATTTTTTTAAAAAGACTGCGAATTAAAATACCAAAAATCAAGTTTTTTGACATGAATTAGGGGGGTTCCGACTGTGATGATGTCATTATGGTAATTTACCTCTGACATTTAGGGGGGTTTTGTCATGATGACGAATGATGACGGAGGGGGGAGGGGGTCAAAATTACCGAAAATTTGTTGACGTCATATGTGAACGACCCCATAGCTTAAATTCAGTACTCTACTACTTTTGATTTTCTGCAGCCTGAACGTGACCCCTATGATGATATCCTCCTGCCTAATAGGATATCTTTATGTTTGGATGAAGCAAAAAAGTACGTGGTTTTACTTAGGAGCTCCCTATATTCAAGATAAGCCAGGACCGCAGCAGGAGTGGTTTAAAGAGAACGGGTAAAATACGACCATCGTCTCAAGTGTTTAAATTATTATAATGCCTCGATTTTCTGAGCTATATTCACGTTGATTTATCCAGGCAAAATGGTCGAAGCTAGAGCTATTGTTAATTCAAGTTCAATCCTCTGCCTACTTTGCCCGTACATTTCCGTATTCTCCTCAAATATGCTGAAAAACACGACAATCCCAGGACTGTTGTAGGGTACGAGTTTCTGTACGGCATGTCAAGTTTGATGTTTTCCTACTCGTACTGGTCGGCCCTGCCTCTCTCCATAGGACTCCTCCTCACGTCCCCCATCATGTTTGTTACGACCTGGCTGGGATGTATCCTGGGGGTTGTGTCCGCTATCTTCATGTCCCCGGTCTGGAGTGATGTCAGTTTGAAGATATACGCTCTGCAGGGAGCCATCACTCTATCTAGCGTCACGGGAAACTTCTTCGTTTTTAACTTTTACTCAGGTGCAAAACATTATCGTATACTTATACTTTATAAAGTTTTGTTTAGCGAGGCGGGATTAAAAGTTTCTAACAGAAATCATGTGCAGAATACAGATTAATGATTTTAAGTATTTGACAACGTTAAATTCATTACAGCGATAGTTGGGGTATTGGCTGTATTTTGTACAACTTTCATGGCTATGGGGCTCTCCGAACTGTTTGATTTGGTGGCTAATCATTCTCTGGCTATCAGCTCCTACTTAGTTGCTATATCTGTCTACATGACGGCAGGTATTTCTTTAAATTTGGCGAAATTTTTCTTTCAGCTTTAACTTCCCGTCGTCCTGCCCCAGAACATCGTGCCCCACTACATTTTTTCCCGCATATTTGGCCCCAGCGACCGTAACCCAAACCCAAACCCTAACCCTAACCCTAACCCTTATGAAGTTGTCTTTTGTGAAGCAGGGCGTCACTGGGGCTAAATCTCTGGGTTAAAGTGCTCTGGGGCACGATGTTCTGGGGCAGGACGTCGGACACCCCAATGGTTACCCAATCAAAGCTGATTTTAGTTGTGCCACTCAGGAACATTTGAGAAGCTGATTCCTGTGGAGCTGATCAGTATGACCGTTCCTGAGGATCATCTGAGGCGCTATATCCTATCTCGTCGGATTGTGAAAGATTTGAAAATATCTAAGGAGTATCGGAATTTGGACCCTAACAAGTTTAAGAATATCGAAAGTTCGCTTCTTCCGATACTGCTTTGCTCATATGCTAAGCTAGGATATACTAGTGAGTTTGGATTTAATGTGACAATGCTGCATGATGTTATTGCTTCAAAAGTTTGGTATTGTTATTCGCTATAAGGAAAGGGAAATAATGAATAGAGAAACTCAATTTGAAGTCAAATTCGCCCTTAGAAAAACTAGAAGATCTATTGGATCTTGGGGCTGATCCAAACCTTAGTGACTACGATGGAAGGTGTGCTCTTCACTTAGCAGCCAGTGAAAATAGGAAGGACATTTCAAAGCTTCTTTTAAAGTAAGTAAAGACAAAAATTATTCAAATTAGTACTTGAGGAATCTTCCGTAAGAAGTCGACATATCATAATTAAATATACCCTACCTATTTGTCTATGAAATTAATCAGGTATAATGCGGAGGTGAATAAGGCGGACAATTACAGCCACACAGCGTTGTACGAAGCGCTGAAAGGGAACCACTACGACCTGGCAAGGTACCTTCACAAACATGGTGGGAGGGTGAAACTAGACCAGAAAATATTGGCTAGTAGACTTTGTTATATGGTGAAACGAAATGAAGTGGAAAAGCTACAGGTGATTTTATAGCAGAGGTTTGCTTTTTAAATGAATCTGGTGAGAAGGAAAACCTCGCCGCTGCCTCCAGAATTGGTCTACATTTAATTCAAAAGTCGTCTCAATCTGTCACCACTAGGTTGCCAGGGTACTGCCTGTAAACTGTAACTATCCTATTGTAAACTGTAACTACCTATCCTAAGGTTTGGCTGGAGTGTGGAGTAGATCCCAACTGCAAGGACTATGACAAAAGGACTCCTCTTCACATAGCGTATTCAAACAACCGAACTGAAATAATCTCTCTCTTGGAGAAATTTAATTCTCTCGACAGCTTTACTGGTGCTTTACAGCTTATATAAAGTTTGAGATTTCACGTGTTCACAGTTCATTATTGTTATACACACAGTATCCAAAATTCTCATGTAATATCATCTGCGAAATTCGCAATTTAGTTTACTATACTTCATCAGTTAATGCTCTTTTTCTAAGATAAGTGGGGAAAGAAACCGTCAGAATGTTCTGGCTTAGGAGTAATAACCAACAGAAACAGCGCTAAACCTCTTCCGTTTGACACATCTTCAGTAATAAACGGTATTTATTCTAGAGTCTACTAGCACAATATAGAGTCTACTAGTACAGTATAGCTAATTCTACGTCGCTTAACTAAAAATATTGATTGCATTTGATGACAGGACTGCAAAATATTTGAACCTACAAAACGGTCTACTGATTCAGTCAGCTCCGACGAGGGTCAGCTTACAGAAAGCAACACCAGCAACAAGTCTTCATTTCAAATAGACTCTGCCATTATAGCCGCAGTGGTAAAACAGATTCTGAGGCAGGACGATGAAAAGTTAAAGTCTGCTTTACTCCCATCCCTTCTCTGTGAAGTTGTTTACAGTAACAACTACGATCTGATGTTCGCACTAATGAAGGAGAATATCAACTTCAATGTAAGAGTTAACACATTGTGGTAGGAACTCTAAATCTTTGAGCTCTTCGAAGACTGCATAGCAGGTGTTATTGAAGCTATGCTTGGACGTCAGAATTTTTTGGAAAGAGTCGCAAATTTTCAGATTTTATTTCTCAATATTCGTTTATTGGTCCTACTTTTTTTGTTGATGTCAATCTTTGTCAAGTGGACCACCGAGAACTAAGGAAGGACTGATAAATATCCAAGTACAAAGAGCTCAGACGTCCGGTCTAATTTTGATAACCAATTTGTTTTTACTTCCGTATAAATGTCAGAAGAAACTAAGAGATCAGTTAACTTCGCAGGTAGGAGATCATGACAACAGGACTCCTCTTCACATTGCAGCTGCTCTTGGACATGTTGACATAGTGAAAACTCTGATATGGAATAAATCCGATGTCAATGCCATAGACAGGTCTGATGCAGATGGGAAAGTAATTTTTAAAATTTTCCTTCTCCTTAAACATTTTTTTAAGAATTTGAACTGCATGCAATCACATTTGCTGCTAGGATCTCGATTACCTCATCAATGTAACTTGAACTGTATAATAGGTTTGGCTTTTCACCACTTCAAGAAGCATGCCAAAATAGACACGATACAGTCTGTGAAATTCTCAGAGAATCTGGTGCAAAACTTTTTTTATCTCACGAGGACCAGGTCAGCAAAATTTCCATCATGTCAAAATTTTAACCAAATTTAAATAATTGAATAGCTTTATTGCCGCCGGTGGGCAAAATTCCACGCTTAACGACATGTCTTCAGTAAATGATAACGTGAATAAAATCATGCTTGTTGCAGGTTTCCTTGCTTTGTTGGTCCGCCCACAATTCAGACTACGACATGTTGACAAGGCTAGCTAAAAACAATATTGATCTAACACTAGCTGATTACGATGGCAGAAACTGTTTTGATGTAGCTAGAGACAATAAAAACAATAATCTCATTGAAATTCTGGAGAACATCAAAAATGACAACACTTTTGGTTCACATTATCGTTGAGAGCGGACCTGTTTTCAAATCTTAATCTTGACCCCTGTTTTTAGAATTTGATTTTCTATAAGATTGTCTTTGAAAAAGTTTACCCCATTTATTTAAAGGACTGTCCTTGAAAGAAAGTTTTTATATACTATTTTTACGATTAAAATGTCAAACAATCAACACAAATAAAAGATTTGAACTAAACTGTTAGAATCTATTTTAATTTTGTATAAATCTGGCTCAATGAGAACTCAATGAGAAAAGAGAATTGAGGAATTTAACTATTGTAGTGTTTTTCTTTGAGAAATTTATGATCGTTGCGCCAACTAAAAAACTTTCAATCAATTTTTATCAAACAACTCATAGCAATGGACTTCGCGTCATGGTACAAAATTGGGTTAGATTTGTAAGATAACGGACCGGCTCTGTCGTCTAGAAAGAAAAAAATCAATGAAGTCGAATCAACGTTTACATCAGCGTTCCAAGAACCATCACATACCAAGCAATAAATAATAAAAATAGTGGGAGCTACGATTCTAAAACTTGGAACTTATTGTTGAGTTGCATCTGTTCTGGTTTCGCTTGCTTTTGCAGCTTCCTTCCTCCCCCTTTAGCGGTGTCAAACGTAGGGTCGTGCTTCTCCCTGAAATTTATACTAGGTAGGTCTGGTAGATCAAAAATTAACCAAAGTCAAAAGGGCATAAACCATGAAACCGATGTTATCGTATCCGCCGCAACTAATAAAAAACACCAAGACTAGCGACCGCACTCCGCAGTTCAAAGTGAGACTTGTTCAACTTACTTCGTTTTATTTGACTGGGCGTGAAGATCAGGGAATTGGTCCTGAAAAGTATTGTTTGTTGAAAAAGGGACGGTATAGTCTAGAACTACAAGTATTCTTGGTTTTTGTAATGCTTCCAGAGCAATTTTCCGGTCGATCGATGACGGACAAAATGCGCGCGACAGGCGCAATTGCGAAAAAGTAAAATGACTAAGAAATAAGATCGCGCCAAAAGAATGTTACTGCGTCTTCCCATTTCAGTAAAATTTAAATGTGACCGCATCAGTACCCCGAATAGATCAAACGATAGAACCGGTCAGCCGTCAGTCAAGTCTTAAAAAACTTACCACACTATTGACGTTGATCTGCTCTCTTCCTCGCACTCTATTGGTTGAAACTGCTGGTGCCCCGCCCCGCTGAGACGGAGGGATGTATTTCCCGCTTGAGGAAACTATCGATGTTGGGATGCTTGGAACTGAAACAAAGACGTTGAAATTTATGGAATCGCAACTCATTAATAGAAAGAAACTGCAGGGGAAACGAGAAAATTTAAAGTACCATTTGGTTTAGAGTTTTTCGTTGTAGAATAAGTTTTAGGAGGAGTTGAAGACAGAGGTGCCCATGGTCCCTTGTTTTCTGAGCCGTTTTCGTCTTCAGATTCACATTCGTGATTTTCTTGCTCCTGTCTTATGGCTTCTTCCTCCTCTTCTCTACAAAAATAGGAATATCACTCAGTTGCAGTTGTGTGAGTAAGCTTAAACGAACAATTTTGATTCTTGATTACGAGCTTTAGAAAAAATAGGAAATCTTACTTCACACACTTACTTCGCATCAAGAGATTTGATCTTTAAGTCCGACAAGCCCTCGGCTAAATGGTCGTTGTCTATTTCAATCCATTCGTTATCGTCCTTAAAGTTAAAATCTGTCATTTATTAGCACAAACGCTTGTTTAATTTTGTAGTAAACGTATTTCACAGCCTCGATGGAATGCCATCCTTTGACCCAAAAACAAAGACGAGATCTATGACCTTAGGATTTGCGCCAGCGCTAAAGAATAAGAGCAAAAACTTGTCTCTTTAATAACATTGAGACCTTTTCATCGACGCGACCCTGAACTAATACAGGAAATAACAAAGTTCATCTTTCAAATAAACGAACGCCGTATAGGGAATGAGCAAGGAAAACGTCCATTTGATCTTTTGATATTTTGCGGAAGCTTTAAGTGAAATTCTGATCGTTCGAAACGTCTCAAATATTATTGTGCGTTATTTCCTTTTCAGAAAGAAGACTTTGTGACTTTGGTGAGCATTTAATCAATTTTTTGTGTCTCTTCTTATCGATAGTATTATATCAATAGTATCGTTTTCTACTTTCAAATGATGTAGTTTTCGATAAGTCAAGACTGTTACGACTTAGGGCTCTTCTTTGGCAAATCTATTTTCAACGATTACGAACTATATCAAAAGTACAATTACTGTACAATTGCTGCATGATTTATAACTGCATAATAACTGCATAATGACTGTATACTTACTGGTCTGGCAATGTGTGCCTCGTCAGTAAATTGTTGTTTTGGTTGCTCCTCAGTTTTTCCGGGATCGGATATCAGTTGATCTATCAAAGTAGCACTAGTGACCTTTGTTCCTTTCTTCTTCTTCTTCCTCTTATCTTTCTTTGCGAAAAAGTCGCCGAGGTCGTCGGACATTTCACCGGTCTCAAGAGCAAGGAAGGCCTTAGCTAAAACGGAGAAACTTGAATTATGATATAATTTCACGAAATTGCATAATATACCAAATGTTAGAAATACTTATTTATTACATTAACTTTAAATATTTAGAGTAGTTTTAGTAGAGAAGAGAACCGGAGGGCAAGAAACTGAAGCCACATTTCAAAACTGTTTTAATAAGATCATGAAAATTTTCAATTCTCTACAATAGGACAATAAATTTGCTTTAGCAGACCAAATCAACACTAAGAAGTGATGAGCATAAGACATAAATTGTTCTTATAAGCAGTCAACTAATAAGGAAGATCACACGCAACTGACATTTTGAGAGCATTGATCAAATAAATACTGTAAACATCAGCATACTAGGTGCAGCTGAGGATAAAAATAAGTAATAAAAGTGGGATAAAAATAAATTGGGCTCGTTTTGTCGAGTTTGACAAAAATTTTTCTGAATCAGAAGTCTCTCTTGCGGAATTTGTCAAGATTGTAGTACGAAGTTACAACAACACGATTGGCGAATTTTCTTCCAGCTAAAGCACCAGCTGCTTTCTTGCAATCATCTGGAGTGGCAAATTCGCAGTAAATCTTACCCTGTCCAGGCACTGCCTGCCCTTCAATAGGCCGTGGAATAACAACATTTCTCACACGACCATACTTTCCACACTCTTCTCTGACGTCTTCAAGAATTTCAGCATATTCATCATCATCAAGTAAATCATCCAAAGAAATCATATTCATCAAACACAAAACTTCAGTAGCCTCATTGAGAGAGGAGACAATGTCCATGCCTGTGATGGGAAGAGGCAGACCAGCGGCAGCAGAATTTTTATTTCCTGAACCAGCACGATTGACTATGAGCTTTTTCTCACCAAGAGACATGCCATTGAGACCTTCTATAGCCTGCTCAGTGTTTTTTGGATCTATATATTCGCAAAAAGCATATCCTTTAGACTCCCCAGTACCACTGTCCTTAACCAAAGTGAATGATTTAAGCTGCCCAAAGCTAGTCAACAATTCTTTAACTTGATCATCGTTAAGATGGTTGGGTAAACTTCCAATGAATAACTTGTTGGGTGTTTCCTCAACAAAAGTACTGACAATACCTGGGATGTGTGTAAGATTAACCCCAGTGGTTGTGCCTGTTGGCAGGGGTTTGTAATCGTTAGGCCTTCGTATTTTGAGGGTTTGTCCCATGAAATTGATACCATCGAATGCTAAACAATTGGTCGTTTCCTCTACAGACCTTAACTCTAAGAAGGCAAAATTTCTCTCAAAATTTATCTGTGTAGCTATGACAGGAGCACCAGCTGCGCAGGCCAAGCCACAATCTCGCATCTGCTTGTTGAAGAATTCTGTCATGGCATCTTCTGTAGTGCCAAATGGTATGTTTCCAAGGTATAACCTTCTAGCTTGACGAGTAATATGTGATTGGGCCATTGGTGCTGCAGCTATAGCAGCAGAAACAGAAGCTGTAGCATTTTCGCCCATCTGTAAAATAGAAGGAGGTAAAGCAGCCCCAGCCACAGGGAGTTGTCCTGTGGCTTGCAGTGCTTTGTACTGTAAGGGAGTTATATGCTCAAAACCAGGGGGAGGAACATCCCAGAATTGAGATGGCTTCTTTCTGCGAGATTTTTTAGATTTCCTTTCAGCTGACCTACTTCTAGATCGTCTTCTTTCTCTGCTCCTTGATCTTGATCTGTGGCGACGACTTCTTGATCGGGAACGAGATCTGTGCTTCTTTTTCTTCTTCTCTTTCTTTTCCCTGCGAGGACTGCGATCTTCTGCAACATTTCCTACGCCATTTTCATCATCAGGATGAAATGGGGACGACATCCTGAAAAAATGGATCAAAAGGTAAAATACCATAGTTGTAGGTTTGTGAATAGGTTGGTTCATAAATATTATATTTCATAAATGTTATATTCCATAAATATTATATTTATAAATATTATATTATTGAAAGTATTAATACTTTCAACACTACTATTATACAAATAAATTGAGTGTTATGTCCTGATGATGGTGTTGTTACACAGAAATATATATATGCATTCCTATGAAAATCCTATGTCTATCACTCGAGTCAAGAAGAGAATTACAAAAACCAAGTTAAACTCAGATTTAGGGGCCAATGTATCATTTGCCCCCTCCTCCATATTTTCAACAACTTCTAATAGGAAATTTTTTTAAGGGTGGCGGACCCCAGAACTGCCATAGAACATATCATGCCCCAGAGCACTAAGCCCAGAGATTTAGCCCCAGTCAAGCCCTGCTCCACAACAGACAACTTTGTTAGGGTTCTGGTTAGGGTAAGGGTTCAGGTGAGGGTCGCTTGAGCCAAATATGTGGGGAAAAATGTTGTGGGGCACTATGTTCTGGGGCAGAAACACGGGAACCATTTCTAAGCAATCTGACATATTGACATGTGCCAAATTGTTTTTCAACAAGCAGGATAGACTCTTTTTACCAGTGCTTTGGCAAGCTACCTTCACACAGTCGAAGCTAACCTAATAAAGTACAGTCATCCCCCGATTTACCGGGCCCTGATTTACCGGGTCCCCCGATTTACCGGGCCTCATTCCTTTCCCCCGAAATTTGAGCTTAAATTTTTTTTTGAAAAATTTGGAAAATTTGTTGTTGAATTTGAATTGAATTTGAATTTCGATTGATTCATGTTGTTGTGTGCATTGGTAACTGATATGTGATCCCCTGCATTCCCGCCACATAAACATATGACACACTAGCCTAAACAAGCATGACTCTAACAGCATCTTGTTAGCTCAATGGCCTGGTGATCTCGCATGTATCATGTTGGGCATTAACGTACTGCTTGGCATTGGTGCTAGGATTATTGGATTTTGCCCTGTCAATGCAAGGATGTGATGTGAACGCATAAAATGAAAAAAGCCGTGTCATGTGATACACTATATGTAACATAAAGTATAATACTAAGCTCTAGAATAATAGACCCAGTACAAACTCCAGTATTTCCAAGGCAACTGTTAAATTTTGTCGTTAAAACTATGTAATACAGTCGACTAGTTACACTTTTACCCATTTAACATTGTTCCAATGACAAAAAGGTGGTATATAGACTTATAAGAGACAATTAAGACCCAATTTCGAGCCCCGAAGGGCACTTCCCCGATTTACCAGGTCCCCCAATTTACCATGCATTTTTGCTGTATATATACATAGTGATTATATTGGTGTAAAACCTTTTACTTTGTCAAATGAATTCTGGAATCATATGTCTACCTTATTTATTAACAGTTTAGAGGGAGACAAAAGAAGTGATGATTTCTTCCTCCTTGTTGCAGATTAAAGATGTCCGTCACTACAAACACTGGGTATTCTACTAGATGGCATGGACTTTGAATGTCTGTCACTTTTTAGGCCATGTTGATCTGGAATCTGGATACAACTGTTATTTTTTTCAGGCTTGCTTTTTTAGGTCAATGCGAACCGTATTTTCAGGTTATGTGTAAATGAATTCCAGAACCTACCGACCTAGTAAATGAAATTGGATTAAACTTGTTAGCTCCAATAACGACATAGGAACCCTTGATTCACTGGAAAGAAGGATGATGCACCATCCGCACTTTGCAAAGTTGCATAGTCAACTGCTATACAAAATAAAAGCACTTAAGCTTATTTTAGGACATGCTTTTTGGATTGTTCGTATGGCCATCTTGAGGTTTGAGAGCTTACCTTGATAAACTTCAGCTGTTCCAGGACATTTATATGGAGAACTTTAACAGTTATCTACCTAGGTACACCTAACACTCCATGACTACAGGCTACTAATATAGGTATCAATGTGGACATGGTTTTTAACCATTTTTCATGTGGAGATTATTAGATAAATCAGAAAGAAAACTTCGCAAGTAATAGAAAGATCTCTCAGGCTCATAGGCAAAAGAGTCTAAGTAAGCGGCTCTCAGGTTGTCTCTCAGGTTGTCTTGACATGAGGCCAAGATGCCTCACAGTCGGTGGAGTAACGTTGCAGGTCTTGCCAATATGGTGCCCCTCAGCGGTAAATAGGCGCCCCAAACTGGTCCCCCTAGTAAAAGGGCTTACTGGGAGCAATTTGTGAAAATATGGCCAAGGTATTTATTACACCTGTACCCAGGCTTTTACAGTTATACTGAAGGGGCTCCTGAAAGATTCTAGATCTTTCAACGGAGACCCTCCTCATTTAACCCTCAATCGCCGTTTTCTGGTCATTCGGCTGAGTCAACAGAAAAAGATTGCATAAACAAATGCCCTAAACACACCCCTCTAGAATTGGTGGATTAGTTATCAAACCAAACACGGGATTTTGCTAGTCTCGCAGTGAATCTTGCAAAATTGTCCCACATTTCATGACGATTTAACGCCCCTCATGACTGCGCCCCAGGTGTAGCCGGAGCTGCCGGGGCATTCGTTAAGCCGCTTCTCTCAGTCGGTAGGCCTAAGAGACACCAGATAACCGATCTTGTATCACAAGGAACCAGTGATATATCAGGCATCTTCATTTTTGGATCTTGAGCTTACAGCTTAAGGAACTGATATAACATATCGGTAAAAGTTCCAAGATAAATCGAATTAAAAGGAATTTTATAAATGAGAGGGCAATGTGGCTTTGGAATAAACTACCGATTGAGCTGAAGAATGCATCGACTTTAACTTCTTTTAAAGCTAATTTAGAAATGTTTAGGAGAAAAACTAAAGCATTTAAAATATAGGGTAGTGGAAACTTTTGGGAATTTTCTGATGAAGTTTTAGAATAGAATAGAATAGAATAGAATAGAATAGAATAGAATAGAATAGAATAGAATATGAAGTAGTGAAATACATCATCACTGATTAACAAAACAATTTATCATACAAACTGTGAAACTTAAAGGCTAATTATTTAGACCTACTAAATAAATAAAATAAATAATAAATAATGATGCCAGCATCATCACACATAATCTCCTAAAAATTTCAAAAAAACCTTAAAAATATTTAACAAATTTAATAAAAAGCATTAAAAACTAATAAATATTAATGAATTTCTTCTTAGCAACAAATGGGTTATCTTGAAGAAAGCTGTTATGTCTTAACTTGTTCTCCAAATAATTTCCACTTTCAATTCGATTTAAAACTTCATCAGAAAGTTCCCAAAAGTTTCCACTACCATATATACCAAATGCTTTAGTTTTACTCTTAAACAACTCTAAATTTGCTTTAAAAGAATTCAAAGTCGGTGCATTCTTCACCTCAATTGGTAGTTTGTTCCAAAACAACATTACCCTTTCATTTATAAAATTCCTTTTAATACGATTGAACTTGGAGCTTTTACTCTTTCCAGGCTTACAAATCAAATTGACTCCAGATCTTCTAAAATTTAAAACTCCAGCTAGCTGGGACAAACCTTGGCTAGCTTTCCAAACTTTCCTACTGTATAAATTACTACAAAATATTATTACACAAGCCATATGAGCTTACAAAAACGGAATAGATTGGAAAAGCAAAATACTATTTAACTTGGTCAATTACCGATATATTTAACGGGCGATGTGCGTCTAGAATTTTTTCGAAATTCATGTTGCCAGGACAAAAATGCGCGAGAGCGCGTGATGGCCGCGACAGTATGTTATCAACCTACAACCGATATGTGCAAAAGTATTTAAATCGAATAGAAAGTGGAAATTATTTGGAGAACAAGTCAAAACACATCCGCTTTTTTCAAGATAACCTATTTGTGGTTATGGAGAAATTCATTACTTTTTATTATTTTTAATGCTATTTCATAAAATTTGATAATTGATTTTAAGGTTTTTTCTGAAATTTTTAGGAGATTATGTGTGATTATGCTGGCATCATTGTTTGTTATTTTATTATTTTATCATTTATCCTATACTATTTATTACATTTTAACGAGATGATATCCGTCTAACTTTCTAACGCAAGCTGCGAGCCGCGCGCGAGTCGGGTAATACCTCCACAAATTACATTCACCTAACCGGGTGCTTACGCACGCTACGCGCGCGGCTGAGCTGCTCTGGTGGCGCGCGCAAAAGGCCGGCTCTGGTTAGAGCAATTTGTTACATTGACCGACTAGGACATACAATCATGACAACAACTTGTTTTAAGGACGTTTCATGATTAGAGCCCTTTATTCGACTAATAATCAGCGATACCACAATACAATAAAGTTGTACAGCAGCGCGCACTTTTTGTCGTGGTGATACCCGGCCCGACTCACGCAGCTTAAAGTAAAGCTGAAAGATAGAACGGTAGACGGATATAATCTTGTCAAAGCCCTTTTGCGCGCGTAAGCACCTGGTTACGTGAATTCTCGGAGAACGAGGGTCGCACAAAGTCAGACAATAATTAAGGGATAAATTTGGACATCTATAAAAAGAAATAAAATGTTTTTGTGTCTTACTCTTCACCGGCGCTGCGCGGCTCCCTCAACAGTCCCTTCCTCTAACGCACACAGCGCTGTGTGAGTGAGCTGGCGACCTGTCCGAATTTGAAGCCTTGACGAGATGATATCCGTCTAACGTTCTAACGAGGAGAGCAGAAAACTGCGAGCCGCGCGCGGGTCGGGTAACACCTCGACAATTGGAGCCGCGCGCAATCGGTCCGATTTAAACGACCTATGTTCATGTTGTTTACTGTTCACAGTTAGACGGATATCAACGTTAGACGGAAAGAAATTTAGACATCAACAGAGTAAGACACGCACTTCAAATCAACGTTTTTCTAAAGAAAACAACTTGGAAATGAATGAATAAAATGCCTTTAAAATAAATTAACAATGCAGTGAAGACAACGTACTTCTAGAGTAGAAAATAAAAAAGGGTTAATGTTAAAATGCGGCAGCTAAATAATAAGGTTAAACTTAGAGTTATAAGTTAAATATTAAAACGCATCAGAATCATTATCACAATGCCACTGACACTATTAATTCAATGTTTTATTGTCCACCATTAATTGACTAGCTTAAGCTATGCGTCTGTCTCCGCAGACGCGCTTTCACTTGCTCGCTCTAACATTCAAGGATTGACTTTGTCAATTAAGCCATTAAGTCATGAATTATTAATTTTGAAACATGAGGAAAGGGGATAAAATATAACTAATAAATGGGTCGTTAATTTTTGTGCCAGAGTAATTGATCGCTGATAATGATTAAAGTAGAACTTAAATACATCAACTTCAAGTCGGACAGTCACATAAGATATTGGACTCTTCCTACCCCCAGAGTTACTGTGATCTCAATAAATTACCCTAAATTCTAAAATAAATTTTTATTTTTCTGACGTGTCAGGATGCGTATCAATGAGAATGTCCCGAATCTTAAAAGGGATCTAGATTTTGAAGTCGATTTCTCAATGTCAAGCCATAACTCAAAATTTATCAAGAGAGTAAAATACTGACCCTGAATCAACTCTAATAACCAACAAAACTTGGCATGTAAAACAAAGAAAGACTTATCATAAAAAACTGTAAAATCGGACCCTCCACAGTAAAAGTGGTGGAATTTAGAAGCCAGGGAAGGACTCTTCTTCTTGCGAAGTGTCAGGAATTGTCTGTGCAGGCTCGGCAGCACTTTCTGAGAGAGCAACTACGCCATCCTCGTCCATTGTGTCCATTTCATCAATGTAGCGGATAGTAATACTACCAAACGTAGCTGACTCGATCTGAAATAAAGAAATTCATTTCATGTACGGATATAATACATGTACGGTCAAATATCGATTTGAAGAAACGTTATGCATGTTTGCTTCAGGAAATTCATATTTGTTTAAGATTCAGCATTGCGAAAAAAAGAAGAAAAAAGTTGTCACCCCCAACGACCCGACCCCCCTGTTTAACAAACATAACAATATATTTGAGGAAATACTTTAAAAACCCGTGATCTACTTTAAAATACTAAAGATTAAACACAGTCTAGTTACCCCGTCTTCAGCTTGCAGATTTTCGCGTTTGTTAGTCCGATCTTCCACGTAAAGTCGATCTAACTTCTCTTGTAGGGTGAGAGAACTAATGGCCGAAGGTCTATCCGTTCCAGCCTTTCTTCGCAATGCTGAATCTTCATCTAATGACTTTGTTATCTGTGCTGATATCTCCTGACCAGGGTTAAAAAGGTATCATAATGCAACCGATCATTCCAGCTATTCTCTTGATTTCATGATAACTTTCAAGGTATTATTTAACGGTGGAGCACATTATAGTTAAATTAGGACCCACCTGTGTTTTGAGGGAAGAAATTTCACAGCATTTAGAGACAAGAGCGGGGGTAAGAGTGACTCCACCTCCAAGATATATGTAACAAATCTCGTGGTGAGTATTCGTTGCTATGGAAACATATCCATCCATCACACTTTCCTGAATTGAACAAGTTCTTAGCATCACGTTGCGGCCCGCGCAGGGCTGCGCGGCAGCGGGCCTGACAACGTCAGGCAACAAATTTAAGTTCAACATCACAGGAATTTCAGACTGTAACAAATAACTATAATATCTAGAATTTTGAGCGCAAACCTCCTCATCGTTTGGATCTACAAGAATTTTTTCCCCGGAGAAGCCAATAGTACATGTGATGGGTACATGGAGAATTGACAGGGGTATCGGATCTCTGTCTTTGTCACTAAACAGAGTGATCTGAAATTGTATTTCAAAGTGGATGTTACCATATTCAGGGGAGGGTCAATTGGTCAAATTTTGACTTCGACCATTAACGAAATTTCGAAATTGCTGTTGTTAAAATTTTGATCATAACATACCCAAGAAGAAGCAAAATAAAACGGTTCAGAAAGTGCAAATAAAAAACACACGTTTGGACCTAATTCTGACCATCAGATGCCATTTAGAAAACAGCACCCCTTGACCACAAACAACTCTTACTCACCTCCTCCCCGTTCACAATGAAGTCAGGACGTCGAAAGTGGGAGAGTGCTGTCATCGCCGCAATGCAGCTCGCATCTATAACATTACCGGCAAAATCTAGCAATGTTATATCAACCCGGAGATTTAAAACCTGCAATAAAAAGATGATAAGTACGAATGCCAGTCGTTTAAGATCGTTTGAAAATTTATTAAAACATAGACATGAGTCAAGCTATTGATTAAAATTGTCCTTACAAAATTGTCCTAATAAAGATGTCCTTCTCAAATTGTCCTCATAAAATTGTCCATATAGTACAAAAAGAACTTCATACTTTCTCCCCAGCGACAATGCAAAGGCACTCTGTGTCTATAACTCTAGTTTCTTTTATTGTTCGTTCCAAGAGCCGCGTAACTACTGTGCTGAAGCAGAAATGTTGTAATTGACACGATAAAAAAAGTTTCAACAAAAGTTTTTTATCTTATTCTTGTCTAGGTCCGTAAATTTCTAAGAAGGATCAATGTATTTAACAAATTTAAATCTCGGTTGTAATTTTTTTAATATGACCACGATTTTTTGACCATTTGGCCTGCGTCCGAGAGTCATGGTCAAATAGTCAAAATTTTGACGGTTGACCGTGACCATGGAAACAGGAATTGCGGCCGCTTTCATTGTGCGGCTTGGAAAAGTAAAAACCTATTATAATCGTATTCGTAAACATAAGTTAAGTCTGATAAAAGAGCCGACGGGCGGACATTTTTTGAGCTAATATTCCAAAATACCCCGATTTACGCTGTCGATCGCCATTCCTTGTTTTGTACTTTTTTGCACGTGCACAAAACGTATTTAAACAATCTTGCCATTTGGGCCCTAAATTTTTCGTGGCCATGGCCAATTCTTTTGGCCATGGGGCAAATTTCAGGGTGTCATGGTCATGGTCAGGGCCTTACCTCCCCCCCCTCCCATTAGTTTAATTTAAAAGAACAAAATCGGGCCGTCTTAACCATTTCCCAACAGAGAAATACAGTTCAACATATCAAATCGTTTTATTCCTTCTATACTGTGAAATTTACAATATTATTTTCTGTTCGTTTATCAAACATAAAAGTATTCCTTGCGTCCTGTTTCACTACCTATGCGATCCGTAAAACTAACATTGCGGTTCGCCTTGATTCAAGAAAAGGATGAAAAATTCACACAGTAAATCAAATTGTAAGAGTTGACTCCTAACAGCTGTCAGCTTAACAGCCATGATTCACAATCAAGCAGTTTCAAGAGCAAAGAAAAACAATGAAATTGAATATGTAATCCGTTTACAGGAATATTTACGGTGATTACTGCAACAATTAGCGAATACGAACTCAACTGAATGGACAACCTGGTCTTTTAATTTTGTCACATAACGCCCTCGACTTGTTAATAACCCAGTTAGATACACTCCTGTCCAAAAATGGGAGTATTTAAAGGCTTGGTTTGATCCAAAAACTCAGCACAGTTTGCAAAGTATTAAGCAACTCAAAGCACCGACAACTTCAACAAAATGAAGTTTTTAATCCTTGTAGCAATAATCGGAGCTGCCCTGGCTGATGAATCCCCTCTCAAAGCAATCCTTAAATCTCCATTAGCAACTCTGAAGTTGTACAGCTCATTCAAAGGAGAGCAACACCTTGCCTTCCAAGCAGCTGAGGACCGTCTGAGGTTCAGACTTTTCCGGAAAAACGCCGAGTTCGTGGCAGAAGAAAACTCGGTGGAGGGAGAAATGGCCAAGTTTGCCCTTAATTTCTTCTCCACTATGACGGAGTCTGAGAAACAGGCCTGGCTCGGTTTCAATGTGACAGGTGCTGAACTCAGCCCTCAAGCTCCATCTAGCCCCATGCTGAGTGCCAGCTCTCTCCCGCCCACAAAACTGTGGACTAACGAAGACAAGGTGACGGCTGTGAAGAACCAGGGAGGTTGTGGGAGTTGCTGGACATTTGGAGCAGTAGGAGGTCTGGAGACACGATATGCTATAAAATCCGGAGTTTTGAGGAATTTTGCAGAGCAAGAGTATCTGGACTGTGTGTATGAAGGACAGAGGGACGGCTGTGGGGGCGGCTGGATGAACGCCTGCTACGAGTACTCAGCCACAGCTGGAGGACGCCTAGCTAAAAGTGTGGACTACGAATACACTGGGAGGGATGGATATTGTCAAGGATCAAACAAACCAGATGGTATGATCGCCGCGAGAATCAAAGGAAACGTACCAGTACGAAAAAGTGAAGCAGCAAACGTTGAGGCTCTTGCAGAGGGTTCCCTGGCCGTGGCCTTTGAAGTGACTAACAGATTCTACTCTTACTCCAGCGGAATCTTCAAAGACACGTCTTGCTATAGCTGGCCTAACCACGCAGTAACAGCAGTAGGCTACACCCCGCTGTACGTCCTGGTGAAAAACTCCTGGGGGAAAAACTGGGGAGATCAAGGCTTTGTCAGGTTCGCCAGGAACCACCACAATTGTAATTTGTGGAACTATAGCAGTTACCCTGAACTTTCTGAAACCGGAGTGGCTGACAACGGCGGAAACGACGAAAAGACAGACTACACAGCTGATGAGGAAGTGAAACCTGATCCAGACCCTGAGTGTGTTGACGTGTACCCACCTTGTTACGAGTACTGGTGTGACGTAGACTATGTCCGAAATGACTACTGCAGAAAAACTTGCGGAGTTTGTGACGAAAATGCTTGTCCGAGCGGAACTATTAGGTGTAGTGATGGAGTTTGCAGACATGAACACATGTGCTAACTCGTCTTTAGTTCAACAAAATAACACACTCTTGCATCGATATACTTGTGTTTTCTTGATTATACAATGAAGGTTCGCGATTGTAAGAAAGAAAAAAAATTTAGAACGAACTGAGAGTCAAGATTCAATACAGATAAGAACCACTAAGTCGACATATAATTAATAATGTGACAATCATTACCACGTGTTTCATGTTCATCTCAAATTTTCTACCAATCGAAGATTAAAACGAACGGATTAATTAACGATATAGGACCTACCTAAAGTCAGAGCGAGCCCCAGAGAACTTGCTAGATGATAGGGGAGAGAGGTGAACGTTGAAGAAGAGTGATCCCTCATTAGGGCGGGAGGGCGCCGGTTGAGCAACTGTTGTTGATACTCGAGCTAACACTCGAGTCCTGCCTAGCAGAACCTGCAATCAACTTAGTTTACTGTAACATCACAAAATTATAAGTTTTAAGTAGATTGCCATAATGTCAAGTAAGATTTAGAGTAGCATCGCAAAAGAAACACATCTTATAGATGAGAATGCTGTTATTTCACTGTGATCAAGCACCAGGAAATATTGGAGACAATTCTAGGGCATCTGGCCAACGACCAGGAAACTTTCATAGCGACCAGGACACTTTAATAGCGGCCTGGGCACTTAAATAGGGGCCAGGGCACTATAATAGGGGCCAGTGCACTATAATTGAGGCCAGGACACTATAATAGGGGCCAGGGTGCATAATAGGGGCCAAGGCACTACAATAGGGGCCAGGGCACTATAATAAGGGCCAGGGCACTATAATAGGGGACAGGGCACTATAATAGGGGCATGGGCATTTTAATAGGGGCCAGGGCACTATAAAAGGGGCCAGGGCACTATAATAAGGGCCAGGGCACTTTAATAGCGGCCGGTACATTTTAATATTATCGTAACTTTACAAACCTCGAAAACCAAGGATTATTAATAGTCGAAATCGCTAAAAATTGGCGTTCGAGGGGCACTAGGGTTCCACTAAGGTCCCACTAGGGGTGCAAAATGGCCCGGCAATAGCAAATAGGGTCTCATAAGAGTACCATTATAGGGTTCCATTAGGGTGCCCTTATAGGGTCCCATTAGAGTCCCATTAGGGGTGCAAAATGCCATTATGAGGCACTTGGCCAATCTGGGCCAGCTATGCCACAATTGGGCAATGGCGCCCGGGTCCCATTAGGGGTGCACTTTGGGCGATAGAGTACCACTAGGGCCCCATTAGGGTACCACTAGGGCCCCATCAGAGGTGCAATTTTGGGCGTTTAGGTCCCATTAGAAGTGCATCGGTATTCTTTCATACAACCCTATATTGTGAACCTAACCTCTGCATGCCCCCATTGAGGTCCAAAGCTAATCTTGATATCCCTGTAGTCATATCCGCCCCTAGCATCCGGACGTAGCCCCTCCTTGAGAACGGAGGAGAGAAACTCCTGGGAGTTTAGAGAAAGGGGAACTTCTCTCATGTCATTCTGTATTTAGGGAGAAGTTAGAGTTCATATGTACCGACTAACATTGTGTGCCCTTTTTCTAATATAAATTGCGAACAAAGCCATTACATAAATAACTAGGAATAAATGTTTTACTTCTAATTATCTCATGACATAATCGAATTATAGATCAAGAAGACGATAGTATTAAAATGTGCAAAATGGTACCTCAATCTCAATCAAGTAAATGGGCTGTGTAACATTACAATGGAAAAAATATAAAGTCATTCAAGCAGAAATTTAAATCAACTTAAGACTAGTTTGGCATGAACTAGATAACAATTAGAGCGAAAGGAGGCAATGGGCCTTAATGGTTCAACGACAATGACTTCAGCCTGGGCCTTAATGGTTCAACGACAATGACTTCAGCCTGGAACAGAGTTACTTCTTTAATCTTAAGTCGCGAAAAGATAAACTTCACGTTTGGCAAGCGCTCTCTGGTTGGCTTTTCGTTTCGAAGTCTGGTGTCAAATGAACTCGTTGTGCGGAATTTATGTTTTAGTAAAACATTTAAGTTAAGACCTCCAAATCAAGCATCAAAACTTTAAGCTGAAGCCGGGTCCCTTGGCACTAGATCCTTGAAGTGCGTTGAGGAACTTAAATCCGGAATTTTCAAGTTTGTCGGCAGCACCGCCTCCTTCAGGCGGGGTGGGAGACTTAATCTTCTTTTTGGGATTGGCGTTCATCTCACTCTTGGCAGGCCAGGTGGGGAACATAGAGGGGTCTACCGGTAACGGGCCCTCATGGAACCAAGGGTGGTCTACTGAATCTGCAGCCGTGATTCTCTTTGAAGGATCGTAGCATAACAACTTGTTTAGCAGCGCCAAACCCTGGAATTTGGTGCTTTTCAAACAACAGCAATTTAAAGCACAGTCTTACGATATAAATTCAAGTGTGTGTGTTCAAAACACGTAGGAACGATTGAGCATAAATTTAGATCAACACGACGCACCTCTGAGGAGTGATGGTGTTACGTGTAAAAATGTTTTATACCTGTTTGCTGAGCATGGAGGGCGGGAATCTGTTCCCAATCTTGTTGTAAGGATGATTTACAAAGGAAACACTTTGTTTCGCTGGAAGATCAGAATAACCAGGCCATATCTTCTCATTTGGAGTACCTTAATTAAAAAACCATGTGACTGAGACAAGAATACGTCAGTTCTCACTTAGTATGCTTATATACGTACGTGCGCAAAAATAGAATACTTTTTATGGCCAAACTGAAAGGCGTAAGGCGCTGATGGTAAATTTCAGTGAGACTGCCCCCACGTTTGAAAGGCGGCATGGCGGTTGGCGCCGAAAATGAGTTCATTAACAGTGTGTTAGCATGAACTAAAATCCTTACCTAGTTCTTTAAATATCTTGTTAATTTGATCTATCTCACTCTTCCCAGGAAATAGGGGTTTTTGACTGAGAAGTTCTCCAAATACGCACCCCGCACTCCAAACATCTGAAAACATAACGGGATTAAATAAGTTCTACGGAATTGCTTCGTATTGATATCGTGTAATCGGATGGGAATGACCTAGAGATATGCAGCTCCAACAACTTACCAATAGGTACAGAGTAAAGTTTGGATCCAAGCAGTAACTCAGGAGCACGGTACCACAATGTAACCACAACTTCTGTGTACTGCTTGAGAGGTGAGCCGTACTCTCGTGCCAGACCAAAGTCCCCAATCTTTAAAATACCACCTAAAAACATATCTCGTTAAAAGTTCGAACGGCGTATTTGAAAAAAAAAACCTTCAACCATGATCAACACAAATGTAGAATATGAGTAGAATATGAGTAGAATAGGAGTACTGTCGTCTGTATCAAGAGATTGTAAAATATAAAGAATATGGGAAATATAAAACACTTACCATGACTGAATAGTAAGTTAGAAGACTGTATCAAGAGATTGTAAAATATAAAGAATATGGGAAATATAAAACACTTACCATGACTGAATAGTAAGTTAGAAGACTGTATCAAGAGATTGTAAAATATAAATTATATGGAAAATATAAAACACTTACCATGACTGAATAGTAAGTTAGAAGACTGTATCAAGAGATTGTAAAATATAAAGAATATAGAAAATATAAAACACTTACCATGACTGAATAGTAAGTTAGAAGACTGTATCAAGAGATTGTAAAATATAAAGAATATGGGAAATATAAAACACTTACCATGACTGAATAGTAAGTTAGAAGACTGTATCAAGAGATTGTAAAATATAAAGAATATGGAA
>JH152859.1:23246-34599 GCA_000226015.1 Mnemiopsis leidyi | reverse complement strand
TGGAAAATATAAAACACTTACCATGACTGAATAGTAAGTTAGAAGACTGTATCAAGAGATTGTAAAATATAAAGAATATGGAAAATATAAAACACTTACCATGACTGAATAGTAAGTTAGATGACTTAATATCTCTGTGTACAATCCAGTTGTCATGCAGAAACGCTAAACCGCTCATTAACTGTCGCATTATCGTCTTAACCTGCATTTAGGAGGTTATCAGTGCATTTCTGAGACATTTTAGACATTCATTATTAATCACACCAACTTTTTTGGTTGTTTGGCCATAATCATACCAATAAATAAAATCTAATTTTACACGAAAAATTGAAATAAAAGTTATACCTCCCCAATAAGAAATGGCTCCTTCATATTTTCCATGAGAGACTTCAGGTCATGTTCCACATAATCCATAACGATGTATATTTTGTCCATATTGCTCCCGACCACTATCTCACGCACATGTACAACGTTTTCGTGCTGACCCTGGATTTTGTGTATAGATGTGTTTTTAGATGTTCCCATAAACTTCAAAAAATTTCAAATCATAAATGTAGTTGACAAGTTTACAATCGATAACATAAAAAGTTACAGTCACCTTGAGAAGAGTGTTGATTTCTCTGAGAGAAGTAATGGGAAATCCCTGTTTCTCCTTCTCCATTTTTAGTTTCTTCAAAGCAACATGCTCGTTAGTCCTCTTGTCCCTTGCTCTGAACACAACTCCATATGTACCCTCCTCGATACGATTCAGATACTCAAAGTGATCGACATTCCTGATAAAGAGAAGTATTGAACTTCAGAGTTTGTCTTTTGTACAGAAATAATTTTACTAGCAAGAACAATAGAAAAGTACGGATGAATGAAATCAGCTAAACTCCCATGACAGGAAGTATCATGACAACTAACCTGCAGCCTTGTAAAGCGGGGTAGTAGGGAGGGAGACCTGCAAGAGGGTCGGGAGGCGGGGAGGGAGAGGGGGTAGGACGTAGCGGTACTGGTGAGGATTCTGCCTCCGCCATCTCCTCGTCTGACATATCCTGCAATTTTTCAGTTATTTACACTTATACCATCTCCTCGTCTGACATATCCTGCAATTTTTCAGTTATTTACACTTATACCATCTCCTCGTCTGAAATATACTGCAATTTTTCAGTTATTTACACTTATACCATCTCCTCGTCTGACATATCCTGCAAGTTTTCAGTTATTTACACTTATACCATCTCCTCGTCTGACATATCCTGCAAGTTTTCAGTTATTTACACTTATACCATCTCCTCGTCTGACATATCCTGCAATTTTTCAGTTATTTACACTTATACCATCAACGATGTTTGGTAGACTTACGCAATATGAGGAAAATGAGAGATTTTAGAAAATGTCATAATGCTATTTTTCTTAAACGTTATACTGCTATCATATTTGTTTAAATCTGAGAGAGAACTAATATTTATAGCTTAAAGAATTAGTTGCTGTTAAACAAAATAGTATCTAGTTACATAACGAGTAAGTGTGAAGTAACATGATTTACACCTCGAGCGTAGCGAGTGACGTAAATCTCATTATTCACCGAAGCCAAAGGCTGAGTTGAATAAAAATATGTTTTTAACGAGGGCGGAGCCCAAGTTGAAAACATGTTGTTACTTTGCACTTATGAGTTATGTAACGATATTATTTACCAAGTAAAAATTTCAGGTAGTGAGGGCAGTTGCTAGTAATAACAGAAAAAAGGACGTTCTCTCGTATCACTAATTTGCAGAAAGTGTGAGGTAATACGGCTAAAACTGTGAAAATAATAGCAAAAGGGTGATGTAATACGGTCAAAAGTGTGACGTTACACGAAAAAGGGTGATGTAATACGGCCAAAAGTGTGATGTCATACGAAAAAGGGTGATGTAATACGACAAAAATGTAAAAATAACACGTTTTACTTAACCGGTATAACACCATCACGCGGTAAATAATAGATACTATATACTGTCGCTATATTATTATATAGTACACGTAGTAAACAAAATAACTTACGTTATCGCTACTCTCCGAACTGTCGACAAGTAAACTCTTCTTCTTAGCAGCTACAGTGGGAACAGTAGTGTGACTGATAGTCACTTCCTCCGGGGACTGAGCTGACGGAGCTGTGGGAGACTGAACTATAGTCACAGGTCACAGTCGATCGTTTTAAAATTTTGATATATCCTTATCGCAAATTTGCAGTGCAGATGTGACAACCTTTCAATAATTTTCCAAATATTGACCAGAACTGAAGTTATGGGCAATTTTTATTTTCTGGATACTTAGCAAATTACCATTCGAAGCTGCTCTCAACAATCATAACAAACCAAATTCCTTTCAATACCTGTATAGTTTAGTACACAAATAATTTGCTTACTATACAGAAAATAAAAATTGCCCATAGACTATAGTAGATTATATATAGTGTACATGTGAACAAGACATGTGAACTGTTCTCTGTGTTTAAGCAGATCTAAAAAGTTTGTTGTTATTAGAAGATCAGATATGTGATAAAGTGACGAACCTGTTAGTTTCTCTTTTAGAAGTTGTTCGTATTTTTCTTGGGTCGAGGGTGGTTGCTTTTCTTTATTTTTCTTTGCCTGAAGAGATATTGTAAATTAGAATTTAAAAGTAAGGGTCTATCAAGCATAACAATTGATTGTTGATACAACGGAATACTGTCAAATGCTTGGGACTACTTGTAAACAAATGTGTGCTGCAAGATGTAAACCTCTTTCTTTTTCTTCTTCTCACTGGGGTCCTTCTTTTCTTTCTTCTCTTTCTTATCTGAGGAAGAACTTGGAGATCGGGCTTCTCTTTTCTTATCTTTGTTTATCTCCTCATTAATAGTGCGGATCTTCTCACGTAGTTCGTCTTCCCTAGATAGCCGCACGCGTTCTTCGTCTGGCCTCTTCTTCGCGAGTTTTTCTTCCTTTAATTTTGATTTTTCTTTTAATGAGTAGTCCTTTCTTCTTTCTTCCTTAAATTCCTCCTTCCTTGGCATTCCCTTAATAAATATGAACTTATAATGAGAAAAACAAGCTTACCTAACACTAAAGGCTAAAATGTAGATAGTACGGTATTTAACCTTCATTGGTAATGTCAACTGTTTGGCCTAGAAAGATGGCTTAATCTCGCGTTAGTACTTAAGAAAAAACCTCTACCTTGTAGTCATCCCTGACAGCAGATCTTTTCCCGCCAGTTTCGTCCCTCCTGTAATAGTCAGAATCTCTCTTATCGGACCGGTCACGTTCGTAGTCCTTCCTATCTTCATGGTAGTCTCTTCTATCTTCTCGATCGTAATCACGCCTGTCTCTGTCATAGTTTGATCTTTCTTCCCGGCGGTAATCTTCTTTTCTATAATCTTTGTAATCTTCCCTTCCAAGTTTTGTAGAAAACTCCTTTTCAAGCCTGTAAACAACACACGTTTATACTACATGAGACTAGGCAAATAGTCACAACATCCGTAATATCATCTTTGGAATGATCGAACGAGAAGCAGCAATATTAACTCTATACCAAAGATAAAATGTGGCGGATGTTAGGATAGTAAGGAACAGCGGGTAAACGCCTGAGTTGTAAGTGATCAAGTAAAATACATATTTTAAGAGCAAGATCCAGCCAAGCCAGGACTAAACAAAGACTTGGAATTGGGATCAATTTAAATTGACTTCAAGTCTTTAAACTCACTTTATCTTTTTCTCAGCCTTGTAGCTTCTCTTATCATCTGTGGAACGTTTCTGACGACTCAGTGAAGAGAGATCCGGACTCTTTATTTCCCCAGGCTCGCTATCATCTGACATATCTAGGAACAGCTGTGTTGAATTTACAGGAAATGGAAATTAGCCATATAACTCAAAATTTACTAGAAAATTGACGTAAGAGTTACTGAGAATTGGTTGGATTACTTTCATCTGTGAAGTCAGATCAGAAGCCAGATACGACTAATAATTTGTCTCGTGGTAGAAATAATTTCCGACTCAGCCCGGCCCGGAAAATACTGACGTGAATAAAGCCCTTTAACCTTTTATTACTGAGATCCATCGAAACAAATTTATAGATGATCTACTAATATATCTTGGAACACGAGAAAACATTAAAAACAACCACTTAAGATAAAATTTCCAAAAAGTAAAAAATACAAAACAAACAATGCAAATTGTCAAGATTAAAAATTTTAACAATCTAAAACGGATAAGCAGAATAATAAATTTCTTCAAAATTTAAAAAATTTTATGTGGGTTTTTGAAGATTTCTTTCGGGATTACAAATAAATGCAGGACTCTTGGAGAACTGTTTCCTAGATCTGTCATCCGTTTTAGACATTAGATTATATTTTCAGTTCAATTTAAAATTCTATGTTAAAACAAACAAATCCAATTTGGACATAACAAAACATATGAAGATGTTACCGATATACATCTGTATAAAATGATCAAGGTAAAAATCATGCCGAATTAACCAGCATGTGGAAAATCGAAATATATTACCGTTTCGTATTCATCTTAATAAACACAAAACCCAGTTCAGTTGTAAATTATAACAAAATTAGGTTATTAGATATTTGTAATAAATTTGTAATAAATAATGATTGTTTGCTAGATAAATATGTTATTAAATTGGTCCATCTCTCACCTTACCAAAATACAAACTCAACTTAATTGCGAAACAATCTGATGAAAGTGATAATTAAACAATTTTAAAATAGTAAAAAAATAAGATCATATGGAGGTAAAGTCTTTGGTACGAATAAAATCATACCATCCTTATTTTGAATCTTCTCATTAAACTTCGAATACTACCATTCGCAAGCGAGAATTTACTCCAACTCTATGATAGCATCTCCAATCGACATAACCCTTGGCATTGCCAACCAGCTTAATCATGTTTCCTTTGTTTTTCTGATGAAGTTTGACGTAGCCCCAGTTCCAGAGACCATCGGTGTCGTCACAAGTTGGCTGACCACACCAAGTGATGGGAAGTATACATTTCCATTCCCCTTCATCATCCAGTTCAACAAGGAAGAAATGTAACATAGGGAGACACGTGACGTTACAGCCAGGAGGAGCATCGAACAAGCCCCAACGTAAATCAAAACAATCAGGGGAGCTTTCAACAGACGATGTTAACAGAACAAATGTTAGACCAAGGTAAAACTCTCCTGGAATCTGGAACTTGAAAATGTTGTCTTGGAGAAAGAGGGTGGATCCAAATCTGGATCTTGAATATTCAAAAACTTTTACGAATTGAGCGTTACTATCCTTACTGACTAAATCATCACATGCGAGAATTGCATGTAGAAAATCTTGGGTGTAGCTGTGGTGGATAAGTGCCTCAGCATACTTTCTGTCAATCGTTGACCAACCACGTTGCTTTGCAACATTAGTAATCTTTTCCACGAACTCATAGTAAGATTTAATACTTTTTTCTTTGACATTATAGAGTCGAAGCCAAAGTCCATCAATTAGGGAATAGAGATCAGTCACATCCTTCCTAGTTGCCAGCTCATCCAGTATATCATCAATGCTGCAGCACTCCTTCAAGAATCTCTCGAAGGATCCCCGCTGAATGACTGGAACAAATGGGACACATGCTTTACTGGTACTTTGTTTATGAAGGTGCACAAATAACTTAACATCCTCGTTCGTAACTTCAGTAAGATTTTCTAGCACACCAAATATTTCAGCATGTAGCTCACGTTTCTTGAAGAAACACATTGTCATATCCAAGTTTCTAAGTAGATGTCGAGAATTTCTATCCAGGCTTATGTTTCCACTCTGTCTCAAGTGCGCAATCAGCAACTCAGCAAGAATGTGAACATTTGATTTCACCATCGCAATGCAAGCATCAATTTTATAAGCTGACGACTTGTTAAGGTCAGAAAGGTAATTTTTGATGAAATCTCTTCGTTTCGATACAGGAAAAGACAACATTTTCTTCAAAACCAAGTTAAGGAAACTTTCATTTTTCATGGCAGACTTCAGATATACAGCCTCCTCCACAGCAAACATCATGTCTAGGTAGCTACTCCCATTTCTGAGATTATCCAAGTAAGATACGAAGTACTGCTTACATTTGGCGACTAGCCAATTAACTTCAAACACACGACTCATCTTGTTGAAGTCTCTGAAATTCTCCAAGTTCAACGCCTCAATGTCCCCAGTGTAAGAACTCTCAATAAAACATTCCACAGCTTCTTTACAAAAGTCGTCAGCTTCTAGTGAACTCTGGTGAAGGTTTGTTGTCAAGTTATCTATAACTGGGCTGTTTAACGACAGAATTATTGAGTTAGCTTTTATTTTGTTTCCGTTTCCGAGATGGAAAGTCAAGTTGCTATGACTAGGCAAACCAATGAAGTGCCTACCAAAATTTGTTGGGATGCAAAGTTTAGGTGCCTTTTTTAACCTTAATGCAAGCATTTCATCATTGTGAAAGCATAGGCTTTCCATTTTATCTGCTATAAGTCCAAAACACTTCTCAAATTTGGCAACAAGCCAGCTTACTTGAAACACACGACCCATTTCAATCACTTCTGTCGCATTACTCCCATTTACTGCTTTCAGGTTACCGGTATATAAGGCTTCAACAAAACAGTTCACAGCTTCCCTGCTAAAGTCTGAAGCTTCTATTGAAGTCAGCTGACCGGTCGTTGTCATATCAGCAATAACTGGACTGTTTAGAGCCATGATTACCGAGTTGGCCCCTATCTTGTCTCCCTTTCCTAAGTTGATGGTCAGGTTATTGTGACTTGGTGCACCAATGTGGTGTCTACCGAAATCTGCAGGAAGAATGAACTTTGAGGACATGGCTGACCTAAATAATGTGGAAAGAAGTTAAAAAAATGTTTATGTTGTTAAAAGGACGTTAGGTCTTTGAATACACAATGTACATACTCAGTCGCCATTGTGTTAGTGACCTAATATTTCTTTATTTGAACACAGTATTGTGGATGAGCTACAACAATTTGACCAGTTTCATAATACAGTAAAACCCCTATCTACATTACCTCTATTTACCGTGCCTCGATTTACTGTGTCCCTCGATTTATCAGGCCTTCACCCTATCCTTCAATATTTCACAATACAGTAAAACCCCTATCTACATTACCTCTATTTACCGTGCCTCGATTTACTGTGTCCCTCGATTTATCAGGCCTTCACCCTATCCTTCAATATTTCACAATACAGCAAAACCTCTATCTACGTTATCTCTATTAAACAGGCCTTCTCCCTTCCCCGTGAGGCCCGCTAAATAGAGATTTTACTGTAAAATAAAGTAAATTAAAGACAATATTGTAATAAATAATAGTTCATAATAAAATTTAACAATTTATCATTCAGATTAACTAGGTCTAAATATGAGATAAAAGTGATCTCAGAAATGTACTTGGCTATAAAACAATGAATTAATTAAAAATTGTTAAAAAACCAGAAATGTTGCAAAACGAATAGGTGTGATCATTTAATTTAGCTTATTTAGCTGATATAGAGTTAGATTCACTATTCTAAAACGGTATAAAAAGTTTTTATTAAACTAAAGCAAAAATACAATTACCACTGACTGATAAACAACAAAGATAGACTAAGTCAAATAATGCTAAAAGGCGTTGCTATAATAAAAAATAAATTATAAATAATGAATAATGATGCCAGCATCATCACACTTAATCTCTCAAAATATCTTACAAATTACTAAGAAATATCTAACTTACTTTAAAATGTGTATTTTGAACGATTACATACCCATAAAATACCCGGTAACATCAGTTGCAGTGGCCTGGCTTTGCTTACCCAAAATTAGAATATTTGTATGAAGGCCAAAACAATTCCAACTAGATAAGAGATGCATTGGTACTCAAAACAGGATTTTTCCACTTCGTTTCTTAATTCTTTGAATATCTGTTAACTCACCGAATTTCAAATGCAACCATCTTAACTGTATCACTGCTTGAAATGTGTGCATATTTTGTAACACTGCCACCACATACTGCATCTCCACGAAGCTCTAAAGGACATGTGGGACGGTGGAATCTGATATACCCCCAGTTCCAGCAGGATTGACCAATATACTTCTTACAGGCTGGTTGTCCACACCAAGTTATTGGGAGTATACATGGTACATTACCTTCTCTCTCTACAACTAAAGCAAAGTGTAACTTTGGGAGAGTGAAGGGGCTATGTCCACCAGGAGGATTATACAAGCACCACCGTAGATCAAAGGAGTCAGGAATGCCATATTTCACAGCAGATGAGAGTAGAACAAAAGTTTGACCAGCATAATGATCTCCTGGTATATGAAACTTGAACATATTGTCTCGATGAAATAACTCTTCAACAAAATCATGCTGTGAATATTCAAGAACAGTGATTGCTTTAACATCGCTACTTTTACTCACTATGTTTCCAAATGAGTTGAGTTTTCCAATCAAAATTTCTGTTGTGGTATGGGATTTAAAACAACTACAACTAGTATAATCTTTATTAACTGGTTGCCATCCGTGCTTCTTTGCCAGATTTGTAGTCATCTTAATAACACGATAGTAGGCCGAGACATTAACCTTTTTCATTCCGTAAAGTTTCATCCATATGCCATCGATTAGCGAGTATAAACTGGTAATATCTTCTCTTGCAGATAATTCTTCAAAGAATTCGTCAATATTGAAACTCTGGTTCCAATGCTGAGGAGTTTCAAGCAGGATAACTTGTCTTGGTGTTATTGGTATACTGTGCTCGGTGTTTTGTTTTTGAAGGCTCACAAATAACTTAAAATCATTTCTGCTCACTTCAGAGAGACTTTCTAGGATATGAAATATTTCAGCATATAGGTCAGGTCTCACTTGGTAACATTCTGCCATATCCAAGGTTCGAAGTAGATGCCGAGAATTTTTATTGAGTCCTTTGTTCTCAGTCAGTTTCCAGTAAGCAGTGAGAAGCTCAGCAAGAAGATGGACCTCCGATTTTACAACTGCAATACAGTTATCAATCTTATGGCTGGACAAGTAATTTAAGTTAAAAGTATACTTTTGAATAAAGTTTTTTCGTTTAAATTCAGAGAGAGTTGCCATTTGTTCTGACACTAGATTCAAGAAATACCCGTTATTTACAGCTGACATAAAGACGGCCTCCTCTACAGCAAATAGCATATCAGAGTAGCTACTTTCATTGTTTAGCATTTCTGAAAAAGACACAAAATACTCCTCACATTTGGCAGAAAGCCAACTCACTTTAAACATACGACTCATTTTGTTTACATGTCTAAAGTTTTCCAAGTTCAAGGCATCGATTCTACCGGTGTAAGTAGCTTCGATAAAACAACCAACAGCTTCCTTGCTTAAGTTTTCAGCGGTTATTGATTCTGTTGAACGTCTTGATATCAAATCATTGATGACTGGGCTGTTCAATGCCAGAATTATCGAGTTGGCTTTTATCTTGGTACCATCATCAAGAACAAATGGCAGGTTTCCATGTTCCGGTGCTCCAATGAGATGTCTACCGAAATCTATAGGAATGCTTACTTTAGGAGCCCTACTCGACTTTGCATGCTTGATAGCAAAGCGACTTGTTTCACAGTCTAGTTTATCTATAAAAGGTACTAAATACTCACATTTGGCAACCAACCAACTGACTTGAAACTCTTGAGCAATCTTCATCACATTTATAATATGATTTACGTGCACTACTCCCACACCACCAGTATAAACAGCATCTATAAAATACCTCACACTTTTTCTGCCAAATTTGGTCGAAAAGGAGTTTAATTGTTGGTTTTTTATACGATCCTTTATTACTGGACTGTTCAAGGACATTATAATCGAATTGGCTTTTATCTGCTTTCCCCTTTTAAAGATGAAGTAAATATTTCCATGGCCAGGTTGGGTAGAACGGTATTTACCAAAATCAGCAGGAACGATAACTTTAGAAGCCATAATAGACCTGAAATGATAAGAATTGATGGAATCGTGGGTGAAGTGACTAGCAGCTGTCAGTAATATAACAATTGAAATAAAAATAATATCATATTTCAGGCGTGGGGGGAGGTTAGATGGCCACGACTTTTTGATCATTTGGGCTACATCTAGGTGACATTGTAATTTTGTTAGTAGAACATTTTGCATCATATAATTACATAACTAAATAATCAATCAATATGAAGAAGCTGCTCATGTGATGCAGGATGCATCCAGTAAGAAATAAATTCTTTTTATGGGGAACCCAACTAAAGCCAAATCCATAGAATATTGATAATCATATCATACACAATTCAACTCAATAATTAAATGGTCAAAAATTTTGGCCATGACCATTGGTCAATTCCATAATATAACTGTGTCAAACGGTCAAAATGGCAATAGCAAACATCTAAAGTTCCATGGTCAGGTAAGATTTTTTGGCCATTTGCCAGTGCCTTATTCAGAATCAGGGTTTAAAATTGGAAACAGTTGATCTAGAAGAAAATTTCCTCCACAAGTCTGTTTTGTCCAACAAGGTCAAAACATCTTAACTTGTTGCTCCTGAAAAGTTTTTACACAAACGAATCATGATGGTATTAAGTGACCTAACTACCCTCATACATGTGAATGTGATCTCCTAGCAAGTAGCACTGAGCCTTTCTTCAACACGTGACATTGAATACAACAGATCATAGGCCAAAAATTCAAACAAAATTTCATCTGATTTTACCCGAAAGACCAAGTAAACACAGGTTTTGAGGGCACTGAACAAGATTAAACAAAAGACTTTTGTCAAAATATTTTGAGTCAAGGAGAAAGCAGTTAAACTCAAGTCATATGTTCACAATTGAAATCGCAAAGTGAAATCTTAAGAGAATCTGCTGTATAACTGTATACCTCTCCGCTATGTAACTGTCAACATCTCTGCTGTGTTGTCTGACTATGTCCGACCCCCATTCGAAGAGAATACAATTTCTCCGCGAATGAAATGTCGGGAGGGTGGGCGCTGCCGTACAACCGCTGTGTAACTACTTCTCCGCTGTGTAACTGTTAACTTCTCCGCTGTGTAACTGTTAACTTCTCCGCTGTGTAACTGTATACTTCTCCGCTGCGTAACTGTTAACTTCTCCGCTGTGTAACTGTTAACTTCTCCGCTGTGTAACTGTTAACTTCTCCGCTGTGTTACTGTTAACTTCTCCGCTGTGTAACTGTTAACTTCTCCGCTGTGTAACTGTTAACTTCTCCGCTGTGTAACTGTTAACTTCTCCGCTGTGTAACTGTTAACTTCTCCGCTATGTAACTGTCAACTTCTCTGCTGTGTTGTCTGACTATGTCCGACCCCCATTCGAAGAGAATACAATTTCTCCGCGAATGAAATGTCGGGAGGGTGGG
>JH152859.1:0-11025 GCA_000226015.1 Mnemiopsis leidyi | reverse complement strand
ACACACACTACACTACACACACACACACACACACACACACACACACACACACACACACACACACACACACACACACACACACACACACACACACACACACACACACACACACACACACACACAATTTCCTTTTTAGGTGACCTCTGAAAATACGTTAAAAAGATTCCTCGTACAATTTTAGGTAGGAACAGTGTGTTTCCTAATGCTCTACCATTGTTCAGCCCAAAACAAAATTCATAACCAAGTAGAGTGAGAAAAATGACCCGATTTTTTTCTTCAATCTCGAGTCAAAACCGGGACAAGGGGCTAGCACAGTGTATGTGCAGGACATAAAACTACGCTATTTTGAGAGCTTGTATGGCTCAGGGACTATCTCGGCAAATTTCTATTTTTTGGCCTAAAAATGTCAAGAAATTGCCATTTTCTTTTCAACTGGCTGAGTTTTGTTGATCTTTCCCCAAAAATTGACTTTTCATAGCACCACTTTTTATAGCACCACTTTCTGAAACGATTTTCTAGCACCGTAAAAAGTCTCGATTTTCCTGAGTTTTCTCGATGGCCATTGCAAATTTTCAAAAACATTTGAATTGAAGAGTTAAATTTTTGGGATAAGCAATTACCGTGCAATTAGTGTGCAATGAATTAACCAGGTATCATCATGAAAATTTTGTAGCCATTTTATTAAGGTTTGAACAAGATTCTGTGAAATGTCCATCCCTTTACAATGTAAAATGACTGAGTTATAAAAAGTTTACTATATATTCCAGAAATGTACGCTTTCTTGAAAAAATCAGATTATGCCCCCATTGCGAAAATGGGAATGCTCAAAATCCACTATTTTAGCGTGGATTTTATGCCCATAGGTCTATTTGAACCCCATGTACAGTCAGATTCACTTGAAACCCCTGTTTTTGGCAATTCACTTTTAAATGGTAGTTTCATGTCTAACTAAGGATGTTAGAGCGGCACCGGGTCGATATGATATAATTTGGACCGAAAATAACGATTTAAAGTGCCTAATCGGCTATTGCTTTCATGTTACATCGTCTAAAACGTGCACTGATTTTAACTCCTTTAACACTCTGCAAGCAACATTACGCGTAGTACTTGAGTTTTGAAATTATGAATATCTTTTGATACAAGGTAAAAAGTAATAATTTGAGCACCATGATTCGAAAAAGCACCATGGTCGAAAAAGTTGACTACTTTTCCAAGTGTCTTATATTATTAGTATTACTGAAGATTCTATATTGAACAGTGTACTGACAATATTTCCTACTTTTCCAAGTGTCTTATGTTATTAGTATTACTGAAGATTCTATATTGAACAGTGTACTGACAATATTTCCTAGTTTAGTACCCACGGTAGCCGTTATACGTTAAATCATTAAAGGGTGTATGATTCTTAAAGATTAAGCTGCTATATCAACTGCGTAGTGCTCACAATGCTAATATCAAACTCTTCTACTCTACTTTAGAAGTATGAAATGAACGCAGAAAGAAGCAAATTTCATTTTGCTTAGAAATTTTACAATAGTAAATTAATTTGCCGTGACAACGGAGCTGCCCTGGAAATGGAAATATTAAGCGACCGTCACTGTAAAGTACAAAAAGTTTATCTAACGTACAATCACCCTCAGTCTGGCTACACTCTAAAGTGGAAGGTGAACGCAGCAAACTGGACAAAACTTTTATTTTCCTTTCGTCGTACAGAAGAGGAAGAGTACGACGCAGAAGAGGAAACAGGACTTTTAGAAAAAACGACTTTTTCCTTTCTGAAGTCATATTGTGATTTATGCTATATGTTAGATTGTGTTATGTGTTATGTGTTTAATATTGAAGCTTACATTTATCCAACTTTGAATACTAGTTTCACGGTCAATACCTTTAATTTCAAAATTAGAATAAAATAAATAGGCCGCATTTAGAGAAATTGCTACTACCTGTCACACATATCGGTCACAATATCTTAATCTGCTTTATGAAAGTATGTACTACGGCAGTAATTGCAAAATTTTGCCACTAGTTTAAAAAATTATTAAAAGCTGCTAGGAATATATGTTTTAGATCAATCCATCAATCAACACTTCATGATTGATCACTGAGATTCGATGCAACCAGGATTTTGTCGTGACAGCTAGTTTCGTAGGCTATTGCTAGTTTTTTCAAGCTTTTCAAGTGTAAAGTATTCGCCGCTCTCATTTTGTTTACTTTGCCACGTGCCGTTGTGCTTGGACACATGGTGTAGTAGGACACGTGTTGCACCATGTGTTCCTAAAGTTGTAAAGTTATAATAAGTTAAGTTGTAATGCACTGTGTTTACTGACTTTATTACTGATTACTGATAACTCAACACAGCTAACTTCTTGGTACCAATTATCGTCTTAATCTTATACCATAAGTTATTTAAAAAAGAAAATAAACAAAGTTTGAACTTTAAAAACTGACTTTAAGAAGTGACTTTAAAACCTGATTACAATTCTACACTTCAAGTTACAATCAACATTTCTTATGGAAGCAATTATCTAACAGCAGATAGTGATAGTTTTGATCATTTCAAATAATCTTAAATTGAACTTCGTCCTGGAAGTAGAGTAAAATCAAAGTGAGAGCCACGGGCGATCTTTCTGTAATTGGTGTAGAAATTAAGAGAAACGTCTCCTCTCTAAAGAAACGACTTCAATGGACAGCAAACCATTTGTCAAAGTAGAAATTAATTAAAAATCTACACTTTATCAAAGTAATATTTAATCTTAACAATACAGTTTAATCGTACAGTGTGGGTGATTATACTATTGACTAGATACCCCAGAGGCACGAGCGTCCGTCTTTAAGTCTGCGCAGAAATTAACAAAGAAAACCGTCCTGTTCCGTGTATTAACGTCCTGTAATTAATTAAGTTAATTAAATAAGGTTTTTTTAAATTTTTTAATGTGCTGTCAGGACTCTAGATCATCTAGGCCTAATGTCAGACTTTAAATTAAGGTGCAAATCCGCGTTAGACTAGATGATTATAAGATAGACTAGATCCTCAGAGGCACGAGCGTCCGTCTTTGGGTCTGCGCAGAAATTAACGAAATGAACTGTCCTGTTCCTTGTTTTTAACGTCCTGTAATTAATTAAGTTAATTAAATAAGTTTTTTTTATTTTTAGGTGCTGTTATGTGCTGTCAGGACACCAGATTATCTAGTCCTGATGTCAAACTTCAAAATAAGGTGCAAATATAAGTCAGTCAACATCTAATTGTGATTTTTGACGGGGTCAAATTAACCAAATTAACCCAAATTAACGCAGATTCTTCTGGCCCTGAAAATCCGATTGAAGCGCTATGAAGAAAATACCAAAACACGTCGATTCCGGAAAGCAAATAAAGTTTCTTATCTGTTAAAAAGCGCACTGCCGCTCCATCAGTTGCAAAGGCTTCATTTTCTGACGACCGGGGGGCTCGGCCATTTTTTCACATGGTCACGTGACCTCTCTGTGCGAGTGGCATGGGTGCCATCTTTGCGAGTGACATGGTGCCATCTTTGCGAGTGACATGGTGCCATCTTTGCGAGTGACATGGTGCCATCTTTGCGAGTGACATGGTGCCATCTTTGGAATTTTGGTACTAATCAATCTTCGAATTTCTAATACCGTGTAGATTTGCATTGATATATTTATCCGTGTGTTGATATTTCACTGTTTTATAGGCATGGTGGGATCCTGAGGAAGTGTCACTACTCTGAGCTGTACCTTATCAACTCATGGACAGGTTGGTACTTAAATTAAATGTGAAAGGGGTTAAACTGGCGTTCTTTTTTCAGCGGACAACCGGTTTGTTAAAGTGCAATTACATTTTAAAGCTAGGAAAGCTCCTACTAAGCAGTGTTTAGAGACTTGTTAAAATATTTAAAAATGGAATCTTAATGCTATAGCTTTAATTGTATTTTTAATTTCAGTTGCAAAGAAGAATCCGGCTTTGGAGTTAAAACCATCTTTTGACCTCCGCTTTCTCTGGAAATTGGTATGTCCTTTAATTAATAATTTTAATTTCGGGAATTTGAAGTGTTCGTCACGTGTCTTAATGTAACGTGTATCAATGTCGCGTGTCTCAATGTCACGTGTCTTAATGTAACGTGTGTCGCAATGTCACGTGTCTCAATGTCACGTGTCTTAATGTCACGTGTCTTAATGTCACGTGTCTCAATGTCACGTGTCTCAATGTCACGTGTCTTAATGTCACGTGTCTTAATGTATAGTGTCTTAATGTCACATGCTTAATGTCACGTGTCTTAATGTCACGTGTCTTAATGTCACGTGTCTTAATGTCACGTGTCTTAATGTCACGTGTCTTAATGTAACGTGTCTTAATGTAACGTGTTTAAATGTCACGTGTCTCGATATTAGGCGTAGGGTTTGTGTGTATGTGATACGATGTTATTGTGAAAATGTTAGTGATAGCTATATAGTCCCTTTAATAGTTACCTGGAGAGGAAGGAGGTTATATGTACTTAGTGTTGTTATGAACTCTTGTTCTCTAGTGTCTAGCCAGTTAACGTACATTCGCTTAGGTTATCTAAAATCCTGTACGTTGGTTTTTGTTGCCAGTGTGCAGCATCACTGAGCAGCTTAGCCAGGGTACAGATCTTTGAGTCACAATGGTAGTTGGGGTAGCAGTAGTAGGGGTGCAGTAGTAGGTAGTAGGGGTGCAGTAGTAGGGGTGGATTTAGTTCTAGATATAATCTTAGCATAAATAAAAGTAGAAAGTAGTTGTTAATTGATACTGGATGTAAGAGTAGATATTTATAGGAGTCAGTCTATTTGCTGATTGTTGATGCCGGTAAGCAGCATTGCCGGTGGCTCAACCAGGGAGTAGGCTTGACAAGATTATTTAAACCGTCTAACGTTCAGTTTTGAGCTGCGAGAGTGTAGTATAACCGCGACTAGGAGTAGTAAACTAGTAAGATAAACATACTAAAAAACATCAGCTAAATTTCTTTCTTTTTACTACCACATCAGATTTAGTCATTCAGTCATTAATTGTTGTAGGGATTCATTCGTAAGATAAATTTGTCCGTTAGAGTTTTGTTTTTTAATTATTTCTTTTTGTTCTTTAATTATTTCTTTAAAAATACTTTTTTTTTCAGTTTATATCATTACTGGCTAATATTTACGATTCCGTAGAATTTTATCCTCAAAAAAGAAAACCTTACAAATTCACATAATTAAACTTTGATATTTGTTTACAATTTATCCAAATTTGCTTCATATCATTGGGATTTGGTATTTGTTCAATTTTACATTATTCTTTCTTTCAGCTAAATTTTACTTACTTACTTACTTACTTACTTAGATACTTACTTGCTTACTTGCTTACTTACTTTCTTACTTACTAACTAAGATTCACGATTCCTTGCGATGGATGAATCTCCTCAAAAAAGAAAACGCTACCAATTGACAATTCACACAATTAAACTTTGATATTTGTTTACGATTTTATTCAAATTTGTTTCATATCATTCGGATTTGGTGTTAGTTCAATTTTGCATTATTTGTTCTTTCAGCTAATTCTTACTTACTTACTTACTTACTTACTTACTTACTTACTTACTTACTTACTTACTTACTTACTTACTTACTTACTTACTTACTTACTTACTTACTTACTTACTTACTTACTTACTTACTTACTTACTTACTTACTTACTTACTTACTTACTTACTTACTTACTTACTTACTTACTAAGATTCACGATTCCTTGCGATGGATGAATCTCCTCAAAAAAGAAAACGCTACCAATTGACAATTCACACAATTAAACTTTGATATTTGTTTACGATTTTATTCAAATTTGTTTCATATCATTCGGATTTGGTGTTAGTTCAATTTTGCATTATTTGTTCTTTCAGCTAATTCTTACTTACTTGCTTACTTACTTACTTACTTACTTACTTACTTACTTACTTACTTACTTGCTTGCTTGCTTGCTTGCTTACTTACTTACTTACTTACTTACTTACTTACTTACTTACTTACTTACTTATTGACTTACTAAGATTCACGATTCCGTGCGCGGTGCGATGGATGAATCTCCTTAAAAAAGAAAACGCTACCAATTGACAATTCACATAATTAAACTTTGATATTTCACATATTAAACTTTGATATTTGCTTACGATTTTATTCAAATTTGCTTCATTCGGTATTTATTTAATTCTAAAAGATACTAATTTTTTACTCACTAAGATTCACGATTCCCCACTAACAACGTATTACTATTAGCAGTCTATTAGCAGTCTAGAGACAGCAGGCCATGAAACTGACATTGACATAGTTTCTGCTACTGTGTGTTCACGTTTTTTGTCACTGTTTGTTAAAGGCCAAGTTTGTATCGTTGTTATTTCTGTCTTTGTTCATTTTTGTGTCACTGTTCCTATTTATGTCTTTGTCGATGCTTGGTCCTGTTTATGTTTCTGTCGTTGTTCATATTTCTGTCTTTGTCCATATTTATGTCTTTGTCGATGCTTGTTCCTGTTTATGTTTCTGTCGTTGTTAATATTTCTGACTTTGTTTATGGTTTTGTTCCTGTTTATGTTTCTGTCATTGTTCAAATTTTCTGTCTTTGTTTATGACGTTGTTTATATTTCTGTCTTTGTTCATATTTCTGTCTTTGTTTATGGTTTTGTTCCTGTTTATGTTTCTGTCGTTGTTCATATTTATGTCTTTGTTCATGGCTTTGTCACTGTTTATGTTTCTGTCGTTGTTCATATTTATGTCTTTGTTCATATTTATGTCTTTGTTCATGGCTTTGTCACTTTATGTTTCTGTCGTTGTTAATATTTCTGTCTTTGTTCATGGCTTTGTCACTGTTTATGTTTCTGTCGTTGTTAATATTTCTGTCTTTGTTCATGGCTTTGTCACTGTTTATGTTTCTGTCGTAGTTCATATTTTTGTCTTTGTTCATGGTTTTGTCACTGTTTATGTTTCCGTTTCGCTTTGCTCATCGCCGACCATTTCATATTACATCGTGCCGGAGCGACCAGAGGGACAAGCGACCAGATGAAAGAAAAGGTTGAAGAAGAAGAAAGAGAAGAATCGTACAAAATCGGTCAGTTTGATAATTAATTTCGAATTGAATCAAGAATCAATTATTCATTAATCTCTCTCCGGTTTTACAAAAAACTTACAGTTGTGGCCTCAGAGGACAGAAAGGAAAGGAGAGAGGAGAGAAAGGAGAGGAGAGAAAGAAGAAAAAGACAATCAGAGACTTTTCGGACTTGCAATATAGGTTGTATTAATCCTGTTGTTTCTGTTTACTTTTTTCAACAAATAAAAGTCACGATTTTTAAACTTGGCCTCCTCTTCTTCCCAAACAGACCTACACTGTTATCTTGACGATCGATTACAATTTCAGACGTTTTTTATAAATACTCAAGTTTTGCTTGTAAATCGTTTGTAAATCGTTTGGAGTTTACATGATTAAATTTTTTTCAATTTTCATGATGAACATTGAAGAAGACGGACATGCATAAAGAAGGTTGGTTGATGGAGAAGGATGCATGGAAGGTGCTGTAATAGTAACTGTGAAAGGTAAATATAATTCGGAATGCATATTTGGTCTGTTGTCTCCCGATTTACATACCATAACCTTTATGGTATATTTGGTATATTAAGGTATATTAATTCACTAGGACAACTGTTGGTTTCTGTCTGTCAAAGAACGCTGAGAGATAAACGAACTAAACAAAGAAAAAAAGACGCTCGTGGTATGGACTTTAAATCAGACAGTTATCATACAAATGTTTTTTATCTTAAAGTGTTTTGGCTCTGCTTTTAAAGTTTTGTAGAGTTTTAGCTTTAAATATTTCACTATTTAAATGTTAAAAAATAATTAAGTAACGAATCAATATTAAAATTAATATTAAAATTCCAACGGGGTTAACGATCGAAAATGGTACTAATGTTAAAATTTGAAAACACAAAATAAGCTTTAAAACGTTGGTAATTTGTCCCCCTATAATTAACATGATACTGGACATGCTTAATCGTTCCTCGGCCCCTGAAACTTTTATTGTGTCGTCCTAAAATTGAAAAAACTTTCGGAGATTAACCAGAGACGGGTGAAAGTTGCGGTGGATGGAGATTATTGCTTGTTGATGCCCGGTTATATTATGTAAAACATTAACCGGAAATTACCTAGCAACATTCTTGATCAACCTACTGCTAACATGTTGCTCAGTCTATGCTGCCTGGTTTATCTCTTACAGAAAATTTCTAAGTCTGGAATCTTGATCCTACATGGTGGGATGGGTAAAGTGGTATGCTGCCCGCTTTGTTCATATCATCTGGACTCAGGTTCCGGCCTTCGGCATCACTTTAAGTAAGGTTCTTCTATTTAGAATTTAGTACAGCCTCGTCAGGTCCTGTGGAGTTTAGGCGTTAAATTAATAAATGATTGACAAATTCAAATTTTAACTGCTGACGTAAGATTATGGCCGTTGATAAGACCGTTCAATTTTTTAAAAACCTCCCTCCTTTCACTTCCTCCTCTCAATCCCTATTACTCCCACTATCACAAATGAGCTTTCGTTTAGGGAAATTGGAACTTTACGGACCCTTGTGGAATTTGGAACCTTTTAGATAATTGATAATTCCAAACTTTTCATGACGTGAAATTCCATGACGTAAAATTAAAATCTTGGGAATAGAACCGGCGGACTTTGTCCGCGACGGATCCGATCGGATCCGAAAATGGTTCTCCGAAACGTTTGTTTTGGCGAATCGGATCAGAAACGCCGAAAAAGCCCTGAGTCCGATCGGATCCACGCCAACTCGCGGACATCAACTGTTCCGTCAAAAGTAATTGGGGGAACTAGTCAGCCGCAGAATATATAACTAGTCCGCCGCGGACTAGTTCCGGAAGGCTCACAGCTGTTATATCAGATGGGCAAATGGGCAAAAATCGCGTCCTAGGAGCCTCGTTATCTATTTTGAAATTGACTTAGAGACTTAAAACTTTATTAAATTTACAGGTTAAAAAGGCAATTTGAGCGAATGAAAAATTAATGAAAGGCAATTGTTTTAATTCTTGATAGCTGCCGTCCAAAAGTTGATTATCGTATTGCATTATCGAGATAATCGATAAAAACAAGCGTTTTTTTAATTTAGAATACCGATGCACCTCTACTTTTAAAATCATCTTCTTCAAATAATTTATGGAATGAGAAACACAAATGTGCAACAAATGTGTGCATAAGTTAAGGTTTTATTGAAAAATTTGAAAGGCCACGTCATCATTCGAAAATTTCGTTAAATCACGGGAACGATGTCAAATTATAGTACATTATTTAAAACTGTTTTTCTGTATCTAGTAGCACTCGGTCCCCTTGACGTAATATCTGCAATTTTGGAAGAATTCCACCGACCTGCATTTATATGTTTTGTTAATCTGATAAATTAATCCGCTAACGGATGACTTAACTTAAAGTCTGGTTGGCCGGGCGGACTTTTCGGCGGATCGCTCTGATCGATCCCCCAGTTTTCGTGTCCGATCGCCACGTATCCGCGTTGGACAAAGTTCTGCTGGTTCTATTCCCAAAATCTTAAAAATACCCTCATTCTACTCCATCTCTACCCCTCTTTTTCTACCCACTTCTGCATCCGTCTCTTTCTTTGCTTTAAACCCCACTCCTCAACTCTCTTACTCTCTTTCTACCTATCCCGTACTTCTAAATCTACCCCCGCTCCCCTGTTTCTACCCTAATTTATAAAATTAAAAAAATCTAAGCTCTCTTAACCGTAATAATTTTCTAATGGTCTTGATTTTCTTCTTGATGTTGCTGTGAGTGTTATGAAAAACAGGGTAATTGATGTGATGTAGGCACTTCAATTATGCTGAAGTTTGAAGTTAATTTATTCTGTATATTCTTGATTGTCATGATGCAATTATGTCGAACTTTGGATTAATTTTTTGAATTAAAATCTTGTACCTGTTTCAAATTTTAAAATTACAATATACTATGATGAGAAGAAATTGATATGAAAACTGTATTTGTAATATTATTTATTGTAATATTATTTATTTGTTAAATGATATAATTGTAATATATAACCAAATATTGAATTAATGAATATTTTACAAGTGTTTTCCTCTTACAAAATGTCAGCAAACACGAAAGTGAACTGACAGGACTAATAATTTGGTAATTTGCACTTAGAACAAGTACCCGCATTCTAATATGAAAAAGCTGTCTTGCCTTGTGCATTTTACCAGTGGTATTTGTGAATGCTGCACTTAAGTCACTTATAAGGCTTGGTGTGCATCAGGTCCACACCAAGTCCTGACTTGGTGTGCACCTCACTTGGTGTGCACCTCACTTGGTGTGCACCTCTCACTTGGTGCACACCTGACTTTGTGCACACCTGACTTGGTGTGCACACCTGACTTGGTGTGCACACCTGACTTGGTGTGCACACCTGACTTGGTGTGCACACCTGACTTGGTGTGCACACCTGACTTGGTGTGCACACCTGACTTGGTGTGCACCTGACACACACGTATCGTACTTAATGCAGCTAACATTTCACAGATTTTGCCAATGTGTCCTGTCTTCTCACTTCGGTGTTTGCTGACTTTAGCTTTTCTCTTCAAACGCTACTCCTCGTTCAAATTTTTTTTCGCCTTTTCTCCGGGACTTAGTATATTTATATTTTGGACCTGGGGGAGATGCTGTTACTACCGTTTCGGGGGGATGAGTTTGGAGCGGGGGAAGGGGAGTGTGTTGCGTACGCGCGTGGTGATTGAGTGCGTAAGATGATGAATGATGAAGAAGCAAGTTCTCTGAAAAATATGATATACTAAAATGGAAGATCTAGAAGCATAGGCCCTATGTATGTATGTATGTATGTATGTATGTATGTATGTATGTATGTATGTATGTATGTATGTAGAAGGTATGCTCAATGCAGAAGCTTATTCCATCCTTTCAAGGCNCACAGTTCCAGTCAAGGAGATGTATGTCCTATCTATGAGCATATTCATC
>JH152858.1:44498-64814 GCA_000226015.1 Mnemiopsis leidyi | reverse complement strand
TATCTGGGAGTCTTCTACAGACTGAAATATTTGTTTTCTTAGTCTGTGTCGTTATTCCTCCCCAACTATCTGGGAGTCTTCTACAGACTGAAAATATTTGTTTTTCTTAGTCTGTGTCGTTATTCCTCCCCAACTATCTGGGAGTCTTCTACAGACTGAAAATATTTGTTTTTCTTAGTCTGTGTAGTTATTCCTCCCCAACTATCTGGGAGCCTTCTACAGACTGAAAATATATTGGTACAAGGTTGGTACTAGGTTTTGGTTCAGGAGTTTATAGCTGGTTTCGACTTTTTGTGCTTTTTGTTGAAGCCAGCTGGCAATGGAAAATTGGACAAAAAAAATTGAACAACAAAAAGTGGTTTGAACAGTTGAAAAATGAAGATATGATGTACCTGTTGGTTGTTCCCTATACGAACGAGCTGCAACACTTCGGTTTAAGAACTCGATCCCCAGCAAACTTCTTCCATACACTCTCGGACATCTATCAGTTCTGAAGGTAGAATCTTTGAACGTCAAGTTTCTTACTTCCACGCCGTTCATAATAATAGATAAGGATGTGTCCCTCTTGACGATAGTCCAAAGTCGATCATCGCCGTCTTGAGCTGGTAACGGTGTTTGGAATTCCACGAGATCTTTTTCACAATCCTTAACAAAATGTTTGGGTGGGTCCGTCAGCACTACTCTGAATCCTCCCCCTACTTTCGCCGTGTTGTCACTTCCTTCGTAGAACTGTACAAAGATCTCTTCGTTACTTCCCAATTTCGCGTTTGTTTTTATCTGCAGGGACGAAGTTCCCCCCAGCGAAAAGGGAATGTATTGCTGCAATCTTACTGGAATCCAATCTGATAAGTTTGTCTTTACCAGACAGAAAGACAGGGCTAATTTCAAGATTTATCACAATGACGCCGTTAGAATTCACTAGACAAGTTCGCCATTGTCTAATACTATAATGCACTACAATACCTAAATGTTATCTATAATACATGATTTATTATAATACTATAATGCACTACAATACCTAAATGTTATCTATAAAACATGATCCATTATAATACTATAATGCACTACAATACCTAAATGTTATCTATAATACATGATTTATTATAATGCTATAATGCACTACAATACCTAAATGTTATCTATAAAACATGACTTATTATAATACTACAATGTACTATAATACCTAAATGTTATCTATAATACATGATTTATTATGATACTATAATGCACTACAATACCTAAATGTTATCTATAATATATGATTTATTATAATACTATAATGCACTATAATACCTAAATGTTATCTATAATACATGATTTATTATAATACTACAATGCACTATAATACTAATTAATTAAATTATATTAGCCTCACCATCCACACAGTGGGGCCGCTCAAGATACTCCAAGTCTCCGTACACATAAACATTGCACGTGACGACATTACTGCCCACATTAACAGAACCCTCGTCCACACAGGACACTGGAATCACATGTAGGTGAGGAACCGGTAGTTCCACTTCCGTTTTTATACCAATCCAGCTCTCCGGCAGTTTGCCACAACCTGGAAATGGGGGGGAGGGTTAGATTTTAACTAGTTCGGATTTTAGACTAATGTAGTTGACATAGGATTCATAGCATTCGTGCAGCTCATATCACAGATTTGTCCGGCAAACCTTTTATTGTCTCTACAACACACTCTGGTTAAAATGATCTTAGATACCTGTGGGCAATGCTCTGTAGGCATCAGAAGCGTTATCTAAGTGCCTGAACTTCAGAAACGACATTTTATCATCTATTCCCCATTCAGAGTTTCCGGGGCAGGGCCCTCCAGGGGAGTAATCAAGGGAGGACACCTCTTGCCCCTCCTGGAGGAGTGACATGACCTGTTCCTCATTCTTCCTCACTATAGTCCACACTACTGGCTGCTTTTCTGGGAGGGTTATCTCTTGTTCCGTGGTACATACGGTAAATTCCACATAGACTTTCTCCGTGAAGCCTATATCGAATTTGTTCCGAGATTCTCCAGCAAAGATCACCCGAACAAACTGTTCGTCCCCAATGCTGGAGTTTGTTAGTATTTGTAGGGGGGTACTGTTTACGTCAATCTGTACATGCTCCCCGCGTGGTACTGATAACCAATCTCCAGCTGAAACTGCCACCAGAAGTAGCTGTATCACGTGTAATACCATCAAACTAGAGGGGGTTCCATTGTTAAATCAACTGGTAGCAGTGGGAAAAACTTTTTAAGTATAATTGGTCAGTATGGCAAGACGACTTTCAATTCTTCAAATAGTTACTATACGACCCGAGAGCAAAGGGCACAACAAAATTATAGTCGGACAGTCTAGCTAGTGCTTAAAGTCGCTAATGTTCGTGTATGAGCGCAGCGAGACTAGATTTAATGGTATTGACTTTGAGAAATTATTGTAAAGCATAGACCGGAGTTTTACCGTTATACGTAGAATGGGCAAGTTATTGAGAACAGGTTGTAACTAACGTTAATGTTGGGAGTAATGTAGTCAGAATTGTAGCAAATATTGAAGCAGGTATAGAAGCAACATTATAAGTTAATACTCTAGCTAACACATGAAAGTATTGATATGTTATAATATAATTATTCTTATCTAACTATCTCGAGAATGCTCCTAGCCAGCTCCGATTATCTGATTATAAACTTGATCTTTGTTGTGGACATATTCTCATGATCTATATATAGCTGGACTTCCTTAATATCACGACGGCAATAATTACAAAGAATTAACATTAGACACTCATACGCGCGATGAAGATTTTCAAGAATATTCCAGTTTTTATCTAAAACTTGGTCTAATTAACTAGAATTAAGAAACCGTTTATCAGTAAACATGGGTCCGTTTCAGGAAATTGAAGACGAAAAAGAGCACCAAGAAACCCTGGCAAACAACTACAAGAGAGCCCAACAGAAGCAGGCGGAGGAGATCGCTGACTTAAAAGTGAACCTGGAGCACATACAATCTAGGAACAGTGAACTGGAACGAAAACAGAAGCGTTTCGATCAGGTTAGACTTCAACATTTTCATAGATAAACAAGGTTAGATTGTTTGTAGTTTTATAGTTCGACTCAGCTTTACATTTGTTTTATTAGATTGGGTTACATTTATTGAATGAAGTTACTCTAACAATCATCTCAATTCTTAAAACATGTCTCAAAGTTGAAAACGTTATAAGCGTTACCATTGTCCTCATAGGAAGTAGCCAAAGTGAACCACACTCTGAAGAACGAAGTGAGTATGAAAGAGAAGCTGGGCAAAGAAAAGGAAGCCCTACAGACTGAACTCATTTCCCTGAAAGACAGATTACGGGAATCCAACGCAGCTGCTGAGGAGGTCAAGAGAAAACTCACTAACGCTGAGTCTCAACTTGTGGACCTGACATCACAAGGCCTTGATACTACGGATGTGAGTGCTAGTACTATTTTGCAGTCTACTTGCACAGTTTGCAGTCTACTAGCACAGTTTGCAATCTATACTTGCACAGTTTGCAGTCTATACTTGCACAATTCGAATCCGTCGTTAGGAAACTTCAGGTTTACTGGATACTCCAAACACTGAAACCCCAAACATTCGACAAGCTGCGATCGCAATTCGCAGTTTGTGTGAATGGTGGCGCTTACAATGTGCAGTATGTGCGGTTACAGGTTGCGGTGGAAAGTTGCTATCGCTGTATGTTCAGTATCTCTTCATCCCCCATAACGGCCCTATGACTTGTCTTGAGAGATGGCTGAATATTTTTGTGTACCATGTGCCCATGTACTATGGTATACCAAAATTTCTACAGTCGTAAATCTAGATATAAAGATACTATCCTGAGTCCCTGATCATATAATTCCCCTTCTGCAGGTAGCTCAGCTGAAGAAAGCAAAACGAGATCTGGAACAAAAAGTTGACGAGCTTGAAGAGGAATTGGAGGAGGTATCATGTCAAGTTTCATCTCTACAGTCAGCTAAAACAAAGGTACGATCTCCTGAGTATATCTCCTAAGTAGTATATTTCGTATATCCGCTATATAAACTTACAGTTTAGCTGCAGTTATCACCCAACTTTACTCCTAATCTAATGATAACCCAATGTTTTGCGCAGTGGGAGATGGAGGTCAGGGTCCCTGAGAGCCCAACTTTACTCCTAATCTAATGATAACCCAATGTTTTGCGCAGTGGGAGATGGAGGCAGGGTCCCTGAGAGCCCAACTTTACTCCTAATCTAATGATAACCCAATGTTTTGCGCAGTGGGAGATGGAGGCAGGGTCCCTGAGAGCCCAACTTTACTCCTAATCTAATGATAACCCAATGTTTTGCGCAGTGGGAGATGGAGGCAGGGTCCCTGAGAGCCCAACTAGCTCACGACAACGACGCCAAGGAGGAGGAGATCTCTACATTGAGAGATACTCTAAACAAGCGGATAAACTCCCTGCAGGACCAGCTTGAGGAGGAGTATGCAACCAGCAAGACCGCTCTCAAGGTACCTCACTTTCTAGCTGGGTGTTAATTGTATTGTTATCAGGCGCGTCTCTCTGTTGTTTTAGTTTGCTGAGTTCTAGAGACTGTTTGTCGTTAAGTATGCAGATGCTGCAGGGGGATAAAGTCGCTTAATATCGTAACCCTTAGCAAAAGAGAGAGTTAGAAAGAAGACTGGCTGACGTACAAGACTCAAGTGTTGGGGAGGAAGAAATAAGAAGGGTTAAAAAACAGCTCGCTAAGGCTAAAGCTCTCTACAGAGAAGCTCAGAGTCAACTTGAGGCCCGACAATCTTCTTCTGTCAACAAAGCACAGCTCAACAACCTCAAGGCTCAGGTATGTCGCGTTGTTTTGATCTCATCCCAATAGCTGGCTTACTTGTAACTTTAAGTCAATCCAAAGAGTTTTTCCTATTTATATTTCTAAAAATCTGTTAGAAACTTGAACTTGAAATGTAGTTCCCGCCTAATAATCTGCTGCCTGTTTTACCTTCCCTTAAAAGATCTAGAAGCAATTCTTCTCACCAGGTGGAAGATCTGCAAGACGCGCTGAGTGCCGCGCAGCGCGCTAAACGCTCGGCCGACAGCGAGCTGTCGGAAGTTAGCGACCGTCTCCAATCTGTGGAGCTGGCCAAAATGGAGGCTGAGAACAGAATATCCACTCTTCAGAAACAGGTTAGCTTGTCTCTAGATTTAAATCTAAATTTTGTAGTTGTTACATATCATTCAGCTGTACACATTTGTGTTTATGAACCCCAAGGTAAATGAAACACGAGGGAAACGATTTAAATGCAACATGTGATACATCATTATAGCGACAGTATTGATCAGGTCTCAGACGCTCAAACAAGAGTGGAAGAAATAGAAGAAGAGTTGGAGGAAGCAGAAAAGAAGAACAGACAACACGTATCAGAGCTGAGTGCAGTTAAGTTGGAGCTCGCAAGCAGCCAGACTAAGAGTGACAAACAGCGTCTTAGGGTTGGGGAGCTGGAGAGACAGATCACTGATCTCCAGGCATCCCTGGATAGGTGAGTTTTAACTTTAACTGTCTACCGGTCGCATCTATCTCTGCTCGTTTCACTGGCACGACCTTTATCACAATATGAGCTGCCTTTTTTGGCGGCGGTTATTTGTTAAAGTCTACGTTTATCACCTCATACTAGATGACTCATGTTTTTGTTACAGAGTACAAAGAGATACAGCAGACAAAGATAAGGTCGTCTCTTTAGAGAACAAAGTTAGAGAGTTGGAGTTGGAAGTTGAGATGGAACAATCTCACAAAACACGCTCCGAGAGAACAATCAAGAAACTTAAAGATTCTCTTGCCGATGTGAGATTTTAATTTCAATGTTTAAAGGGTTGCCGGGTTACCGCTAAACCATTTGATGTGGTGCAAAAACTAAATTCTGCCAAAAATAGCCATTCAGCCCATTTTAAACCCGAAAACACCCAGGCGGTTGATGAAGTAGAAACGAAAAAGAGCCAAGAGATCTCCAGAGAGAACGAACTGAGGCGCCTACAACGGCAGCTAAGGGAGGCCAGCGAAGCGGCCAATGACACTGAGACTAAGGACGGTATGTCGTTCTTGGGGCAGCGGGGTGGATATTGATTGCGTTGACTTGTTCATCGGAATCAATATCATTGTCCAAATTTGGGTTTACTTGTTCATCGGAATCATTATCATTGTCCATTGGGTTTGCTTATTCTCCATTGGGTTTGCTTATTCTCCTCTAAAAACATTGTGGTTTGACATTAAAATAGCCATGACGTAATGGCTGAATTTTACGCTGTCCGATTTTGAGAGCCCTGTGCCTTAGTCTTTGGCATAGGAGAAAAGCTCATTCTCTAACATCACTGTTTTCTCCTCACAGTTGAGTGGAACAGGAAAAAGAGGGAATATGACGAGCAAATCGAAGAGCTAACGTACGAAAGGGATAAAGCCCTTAACCAGGTAACATTACTAGTTACAAGGCTAGGATTTTAGGATAAGAGTTTTAATGATTGATTAATTGAACACCCCACGGTGGTGGCTGGTAAAGTACTGCAATATAACAGATGAAAACAGTAGATAAATATATAGTTCATCAGTCCACGCCGGGCCCCAAATACAGCCGCGTTTTCTGTGTACGACAGGCTAAAACCATAGAGAAAAAATATGATTTCTGTCACGAAACTAATGCTAGGATAGAAGCTTTAATGTTAGGATATAAGTTGTAATGCTATAAAATGTATTTATACTATTCTATCTATAGTAACGTTATTATACTATGTAATCCATAGTAAAGTCATACCCCTGAGCAATGGTGTGCTGTTCAGGTGAAGAGTCTGAAAGATCGACTGACGTTAGCAGAAAGCCGAGCTAAAGATACTTCCTCCTTTGCGGTATCGGACGACGACATGCTCAGTGACGACCTGGACGACAACTTCATGGACGATGACGACGATGATTATCTTGTTGATGATGACGATATTGAGCTAGATATAAGAGGTAAGCATGGAAAGTTTTCTTAAACTTTTTTATATCGTGTAACTTTGCGGGAAAATTTGATTCTTTTAAGAAATAGAAACCGCGCTCCTTGGCTAAGTAGTCTGACTCGTTTACTGGTAAAAATAATCTAAACTTCAAAAACTGCAGCAAATAAGGTGACGTGACTAATAAGAGTTTCTTCTATTCGTGCTCTGCTATAGGAGGTAAACGAGTGATCAGTGATTAAAGTTTCGTAATCCAATCACTGTATTAATCTAGCATATAGGCGCTGCTTTTGATTCGTTGTTTTTGTTCTTTTTTAACATAATTTAACCTCATGATAATTAAACCCCACAAATGATCAATGAATAGCTTAAAATGTCCGGTTATTCCTGAAAGTGCACCGATTTTGACATAGAAGTTAGCCTGCATTAAAAATGTAAAATCGTTGATGCTTCTTTGAGCTGCCGTAATTAAATTGCAATTTTAATTAACATTTGTAATTTGAATATTACTGTGCGTTCAGACATTTTAATGGACTAGAGATATCGTGAAGATGCAATGTGAGTGTAGCACACAAATAAAAACAAGATTAAAATCTACCCGGAACGCTGAGAACCCAGTTAAATATACCGCCAACAACTTACAACAGCACAAACCCCTCCTTACTTCCTTCTTTCCTCAGATTCAGGCAGGAGAGGCCGGAAACTCCTGGACTCGCGGCCGCCCCGCCACAGCCACGACAGTTTCATATCCTCCTCCTCCCCGCTCCGGAACACCAGCTCACGGGACTCCTCTCCCCGACAGATCCGAAACGGGGGAACGCCACCGACATCCGCCCGGGAGGGGAAGCGGAAGAAAGACCGACGGCGAAGTCGTGATGGTCGAACCCAAGGCTCGATAACGGCGGCAGATATCGCAGCCGCCAGAAGGCTGGCGAATGAGGAAAACGACAGATAACGGGTATTAGAGGTGTAAGTGTCGGTACATATAAATTCCGCCATGTTATTTGTGATGGAAATTCTATTAAGGTAGAATTCAGCGAAATTTTCCGCTTGAAACATCTACTCGTAAGGATCGAAATGAATATTGAACTGTATGGAAAAACTGATTTTAGAGTTGTTAAATTTGATTATCATTTATCTGGCACGCTGTGCGCAAAGAACAGCTCTATATAGAAAATTTTTTATTGTTGTGATGTTTTTGAACTTTTTTAATTGTAATATTAATAAGCAAAGTTATATATTTTGTAGGTTCGCCCTAACAACGCGACGATTATCTAATTCTGTCCGAAATTTGCGGTTTGAGTTCAATTAGATATTTAAGACTGAAATGTTTCGTATGCTGTAGACTTGTCAGCGAAGATTAACATGAAAATACCAATGGCAATAGCCAAAGGGAAATCTAATACTTAGTTTAAAGAAGAATTATAATTAATATTCTGTCATTAGCTGCTCAAGTTGATAGATTTCATGCTTGGTGTAAGGGAAATGCAAAACGATGTAGATTCAGATGTTTTCAGAAAGCTTTATACTGGAAATTTTTATTGAGTTTCAGGGTGCTGCGTATTATGGATTATCTAGATCTGTAAGGGGTTTCTGTCACTTTCCTGATTTGTTGCTGCTGAATGATATTCGTTTAACCATTTGGTTATCAAATTGCTGTATGATCTTTGTATGTCCATCGCAACTTACAGTTGTACCCTTCCAACAAATTGCACCTCTTAACGTAATAAATGGAACTCAAAAGAGGGCATTCTTTGAAATTTTTGTTATGATAGGACTATAAGTATAATGTACGTAAACATCTTTTCTGTAACAAATTAGACACTGTTCTGCAATATTTCAATAGGTATAACACCTGTCATCTTCTGGCTAAAAGTTTATTGTCAGGTGACAAGCAACAAGCATAGTTCTTAAACATCTGTATAAACGTATAAAATAATCGACAAAATCTTACCTAATAAAACATAAATACTGAAAAAACGCTGTATAAAAGTGACGTCTCACACAATCGATAAACTACTGCACAACCACTTCTAACGGGTATTTAAATAACTAGGAATGCCTACGCCTTACAAAGATTACAGACAAAGATAAGCATTGATAATGAAGCTTTCTTGTCTGACTTTGTCCGACCCTCATTCGAAGGGAGAACTACAAAGCTTTTCAAAGAAAAATCATAACAAAAATTAACGTTAAATCTTTGATGTACATTATGATTAGGGTGGTGGCTTGGTCGATGATTGTTGCGATGGCTCAGATGAAACAATTTGCTCAAAGTCAAACAACTAGACTTTTTGCTGTGATAATTAATAGGTTCATACCGCGATATCATAAATGTGACGGAGAAATCCACTTTAAGTTTAACGACTACAGTGATGAATGTAATCCAGATTGAGAGAAATTGAAATGAAAACCATAATCCCTGACGAGATGATATTGATAATGATATCCGTCTAACGTTCTAACGCCGCGCGAGTCGGGTAACACCTCTGACCTCGACAACATCAAACATAATCCCTGGAATATCCCTCAAAATTCACAGTTGGATTGTGGGGCCGGGAGCGCTTCAGTGATCTTCAACTCGGTCAAACTCTTTAAAACATTTGGTTATACCAACAGTTACACGATCGCGCTTGACGACAAAGTTTTGACCTCATCACTCATGGTTCCTATCTGCTTAGTATAGCCGTGGTAGATTCCTTGGTAAACGTTGTCGCGGTGATACCCGACTCACGTAGCTAAAGCTGAACGTTTCGGTAGACGGATAACATCTCGTCACGGTCAAGGTAAACGGATCGTCTTTTACCTAACCAGGTGCTTACAGTTACGCCGCGCGCAAAAGGGCTCTGCACCGGTTAGAGCAAGGATAGTCGTACTGCAAGTGCAAAGAACAATTCAACTTCAAGTGGCTGTCCAGTACTCCGGCGCGGAATGTTCTTTCTTAGAGTTAGGGTTCGCCAACACATTTGGAGCGCTAGTAGACAGGTTTAAAGACTTTTTCGTGAATGGGATGACGTACATATATGCTATGAAAACAGATATAAAAATCTTTCCAGTATTTGTAATGTAATTGTAAGTAAAAATTCATTTGGAAAAAATACAGCAATACAATTACAATGGAAGAATTTTACAATCTGAATCTAGATTGCTACACGTTGCATAGCCCTGCTGCCGCAAAGCGGCGCGTGAAAAGGGTCACAACGTGAGACAAAATTTAGAGTGGCCACATTGAAAAAGATGAATAAGAAGAGAGGTCGAGAAGAAAAATTCACATTTACGGAAATGATGGGGTGTGTTTGTTTAAATACTTCGTGTCGCCTGACGATCCTCGAAAAGCATACGTTTGGGGATGTCTGTCGTGGAAAATTATTTGCTTTCTAATCTAAATCATTTTCATCTGTTACACAAAAGTCCTGCTATTTTCCTAAAAAAGAACGAAGATCAAGGAGTTCGATCACGAAGAGGAAGCAAAGACGCGGACTATCCATCAAGACTGAAGACACGCAGATAGGAGAGAAACAACAACCCACATCACACATAAGAGCGGTTATACTGACATTTATACTGCTGAGCTGCCTTCAATTCTTCCAAGTCATAGACGCCATGTACGGCTTTATACTCCATATCCTCCATACTATGGACCATAGTGATCTCTTCCTTAAATTCCATGATCAATCCCATATACGTTCTGTGGCTGAGGCTATGAGTATGTTAAAATTCGCTCCGACCCCTCTAAGGGCCCTTTAAGGCCTTAAGCCCTTAAAGACCCTTCACAAGGCCCAAAAAATCTTCAAATCGGGGGACGAATTGGAGTCCAAACGGAATGAAATAGAGTCATGAAAATTTCAGGTATTGTAGATTTTAGCGGGTTCTGTGGCTTAGGCTATCTATAAATTTTATCTTAAGGCCTTTAATTAAAGGCCTTTAAGGCCCTAAAAATGAAAATTTTCAACTTTGAGCTAGAAGAAAAGTTAGACCAGTATTTTGACGTAAAATTTAAAGAGGAATCCGAATTTGATAGTTTCAGAGCAGAAAAATAATCACGTGACCCCTTACAGTTATGTGACCCCTTATAAGGCCCCAGAATGGAAATTTTCGACTTTGAGCTAGGAGAAAAGTTAGACCAGTATTTTGACGTAAAATTCGACGAGGAATCTGAAGTTTATAGTTTTGAATCCGAAAATCATCACACCTATAGCCGAAAAATCAAAATTTTCAACTTGAAATAACAAGGAATCTGAAATCCACGTGTCTTTTCTGGCTGGAGGAACGCTTTGCGTTTTGCAACTGATATTATGTAATCGTTCTGTTAACAGATTTTTTAGTATGTTTTTTCTTTAGAAATGTTATCTGCCTTGTCACGTGAAACAAAAATTCCTTACTATTTTTGAGGTTGTGGAGTTTCATGATCATTGATCATCCAATATTCCATTGCAATATCGGTTGTAATTCATGATTTGACGAAAGGGTCACACATTGAAATTGAAGTAATTTCAATACCATTGCTTTTCAGATGCTTTTAAAATATATTTTAAACTCAAAGTTAAATGATGCATTACTCTGTTTAAATGGCTGTTAATGAGTGAGTTATCACTTAAAAATCATTTGCATTAAATAATTGTTTGTGAAATTGAATGAAATTATTATATTTATTGTTAATGTTTACCGCTGCAACAAAAACAATTTCGCATTTGATTTGAGTAGTACTTTTGGAACAAAATTGTTAACTTTAAATTTAGAGTTAACTTTAAATTAAATAGGCCACTGCACGTACAATTTCCATTTCCAATCCGGCTTTATCTTTCAGTTTAAGGTAACACTTACATCTACATTTATAAGATAAACAGTTGTTGCCTGCTCAATTCACATTAGCAAACGGAAAACGTTATAAATATATTACACTGTAAGAATTTTTGACAAAACAGCATAAAATAATAATTAAAATGTTTAAATAACAAAGGTAGCGGTAAGTGACTTGAATAATTTTCACAGAAAATATCGCTTGAATGGCTGGAAAAAGAATATGGATGCTGATAACTGGTGCCCTAACCAATAACCATCCGAAATATAAACAGTTACTCCTCAACTGTTCATCATAGACAGATCACCCTTAACTAAAATAATAAACCTAGACCATCCCTAGCAAAACACAGTCCCGCAGTTTGCTAATTCTATCATGTTTAAATTAGGGTAGATTTCGGCTGGACTGCTTATAGAAAAACTACCTAAAATTTCCCCCTAAATCCTTAATTTCTTAAAGATATGCTATGATTAAGACTATCACTATATAGCTATGAGAACTACAACCACCCTTAGGAATAATATAATAACATCAGTCCAATACATCAGCCTCGCAGTCGATTGTGTGCACGCAGTAATCCATATAGCACATAACCATGCGTACACAGGAAACAATCTGCCGTCAACCACAGTCCATACAATCCAACGTATAAAAGTATTGATGTTAAACTTAAAGTTACACACACACACGCGATATAAAATTATATGCCCATAAAAGTTAATGCATCGATCACAATGTTCAACTAAGGGAAACTACGAATTTAACGAAATTTGTGTTGAAACGAAAACAAGTGCCAGACCTTTATAAGGTTCTCACAGCATTCGGGATATAGAGTGGTAAAATAAGTTAAATATTTTTCTTCAAAATCGAAGCATGCTAACTTACTTTATTAATCGCGGCAGTTTTCATTTATAGGCATAAGACACATTTGTATTTTCAAAATTCGTTCAATCTATAACAAACTCTAAGTCTTAGTATTACTCTTAACTGTTCAAATTTAAAACGAAATCTTGAAAATGACTATAGAAATTAACTTAACTTCAATGTCTACACTAAATTTGTGATCGTTCTTGTCATAACACCAACAGTTTGATGAATCAGGACCAGCAATACAAAAACCCGGGTAGTATATAAAAAGCGTGGAAAGATTGAACTGTACCAAGAACATAAAGCCAGATCAAAACGAAAAAAATAAAACAATTTCCGTATTAAGTTACCTCAACTAACGTGGCCCACCTCACACAAACCACTAACCAACTTCAACAAAAGCCCTACAATTATAGATAATGATATAAATATCAAATGAGTATAATATCAATATTAACAACCCGCGACCCTCAATCCGGTGGCTCATTAGAAAGTGCGTTATAACCACCCTGCGCTGACGGCATCACGTCGTACAGTTCATCTGATTCTCTGCTAAGGGGTAGTGTCGATAAGAAGTTCGGTGAACTGTCCGGCATAGAGGTGATGAAGCGAGGACCCGCCTGCCCGTGAGAGTTAGGCTCATGGAGGTGCGCGTTAAAATCGTTGTGGCGCGCAGCATCGTTGTGGCGCGCAGCGTTACACTCGTGGTGACGTGCGTTACACTCGTGCTGCGCGAGAGGTTGGTATAACACCGGGGAGGGTGTCGATTGGTTTTGGTTGGGAAATGAAAGAAGGTGGTAATCTGAAGACATGTCTCTCAGGATGTGAGGGTGCTCTGTGTAGGCAGGGGGAGCTTCGTCTGCGGAGGAAGGGGTGTGTCAGGTGTATAGTTACACTTACACTTACACTTACACTTACACTTACACTTACACTTACACTTACACTGGATATCGGGAAGCTTGAACAATTACAGGAATCTCAACAATTTCACATGTTAAATTTATAGCATTACGAGGTTAAAAGAGAAAGCATGGTAAAGATATTTTTACAATTTCCAACTAAGCTACTAACCCTCGACTTCAGGTAAAGCAACCAGACCATGAAGTCCAGCATTAGCTAGCGGAGTTACCGGCACTTCGTCTGCCTGGGAGAAAGAGGTATCAGCTGTACTTTCTACTATATGAAACCGTAGTATAGCTTGAGGCAGGGTAAACTTATTAAGGAGGAGGACTACAGCCGCATGCCACGGCTGAAGGGAGAAAACTAAGGTTACCTCCTTACATACCATATTGGACCAGTGATTGTGGAGAGCTTGAAGTGGGGTGCTGGCTATAGGGAGAGGGGAGTCCATCGCTAGAGGATTATCATTCTCCAGATACTGGGGTTGAAAAAATGTTAGCCAAATCTTTCACTTAATAATAGTAAAATGCAACATTTGTTTGTTTTTTATTTAAGTTACAAAGGGCAATGTACTAATAATAATAAATTTTCATTATCCCACAACAAAAACAGTTAGTGGAACTTTCAGAGATTTTTCTTCTTTTTTTTCCCTTCTCACACACCTCGTGACGGTTATTACGACGTTTTCTCCGTCGACGTCGGAAAGTGAAGGCGACAAAACCAGTCACGAAACACAGAACAACAACCATGACACAGATTATCAGAGTTATTATCGTTCTCTTGTTCATCTGATTCCCGTTCAGCTGTTCTTCTGTACCGTTTGTTCTGTACCGTTCTGTGAAGGTATAGAGTTGCAATATAGTATTTTGCAAACATGAGGCCAGACTTTTACTGTTGTAATTTTCTGTAACCCTGAGCCACTCCGTACCGAGTAACTAAACTAGCTGTAGGGGGTTAATCTTACGAGGCAGGGTTGTGCATTTCTAGCTCCAAAGAGTTAGATAATCGGGAAAAATTGTGGTATTTTGGAAAATGGTGTGATTACGGCCCATTAGGCATTAAGCTTATTAGAGGTGATGTGCAAGATATATAAAACCATAACAGCACCTTGATTTATATTTAGAGGCAATAGTCACAGTCGTCCCACCAATAGCAAGAATTCGCCGAAATTATTGCAACGCGTACGACCGATTAAAGATTTATAGCACCAGATGTTTGATTTACGTTTGGTGATTGGGAAATTATAGATACAATTACAAATAATCACAGGTTATTTATTTTGAAACTTTGGCTTCTTAACCAACTTTGCTTTCAGGTTTGTTTGCAACTTGATTCAGTTTTACTAAATTCAGTTTTAGTAAATATCATATCGGAGAAAGCCTTCACCCGTACCCGCAGCATGTGAGGTCTTAAAACCACATTGATTTGAAACATAAATGACAGTAGCGGTAACAAACTGTACATCGTCGTTAACAATCTGTACATCGTTATCACTCATGACGAATGAAAGAACTTAGCCCTACATCACGGACGCAAACCCATACCCTTTAGGAAGAATTTCAACAGAAGAAGGTAAACAGGAGGCCGATCTCTACACACTTGCTAAACGGCCCTTTGGTATCGGCCGCTAAAATCTTGACCATGACAGTCGAGCTATTGACCGGTAAACTCGCACTGTCAGACCAGCAAATTACCGAGCCGGTGTCACAATGACATGTCTAGTCAGTAGTCCGCTTCACTTCATGACATGGTAGCTCATGAGGATGCCTCGTATTAAATTTTGTAAGGGGGCGAGGTTTTATTCTATAAACTGTCTGTAAACTTGAAACTATTTGTTGGATATTCTTGTTAGGTTTGCTGGAATTTTATTATACTTCAAATAGATGAAATAAGGATAGGAGGTTTTACTTTTTAGATACGACTGGCCACAAAAAAAACTCGGAACGATAAAATTCCGACATCTGACCCAATTTTAAGAAATTCCGAGTACTAAAGCGCTGCAAATTTTAACAATAGAACCTATAGTGCTCGCTCTCGGATAATACTAATCATTGTAAGATAATCTGTAATGATTATTTATATGATCTGTAATAATAATATATAATAACTACAGGATCTAACACGTGAAGTTTTCCAGTGTGCGACCTAAGCTCGACCTATGCAGAGTATGTGAGCAACACAACGAGACAGCTAGCCCCGGTATTGATACAGATGATGTGCCGTGCCGAACTTCAGCATATTTTTCTAGAGTTTTTTCTTTCTTGCGTTCATATCTAAGGTAAATCTATTGAGTGTAGAGCGTATCGTACAAACATGCGTATATTCTCAGTTCCGAAGTCTGAACCGTATTGAATACGAACTGTGAAATACCCTTTTGTCTCTGACCCTCAAGAATGCGGAGTTAAAAATGAAGCTGAGCTGGACGAATGACTTTAAACTCAATTTGTTTTGCTGAGAAAGGCCGACCGTTTTGTAATTGTTTTCTTGATTTGTCAAAAAAAGACTACTTTCAAGTTCAGGTCAGTCACCAGCTGGTAAAAACACCACCGGTTTCAAGAGTCATTTGTCGCAGATTAAGTTCAGAACTACCTTACAAGACATTTTTATAACGTACGAAATGCGACGGTTTTTCCGAAATTTCGCCATATTTTCGGACCGCCAGAATTTCGGTCGTCGTAATAGAATCCGTCGCATTATTTTTAGCTTATTCCAATAATTGTGGCTTAGCTTTCAAATCAATCTCAAATCAATCTCAAATCAACGGCAACGTCATGTGCACCGACACCTGTAGTCAGCTGACGTTTAACCTCACTAGAAAAATATCACTGTAACCCTTCCTAACAACGATGAAGAAATCGATGTATAAGTTCATTTTGTTTCAACATGATTTTACCGATTTTTAGAAAATTTTGAATTTCCATTGTGTCAGACAACAAAATGATGAAAAATACCCTTATTTTTTGTGACGTCCGAAATGTGACGGTTTTTGTTCAATTTCGCCATATTTTCGGACCGCCAAAATTTCGGTCGTCGCAAATTGGTCCGCCACAAAAATGTCTTGTAAGGTAATCATTATTTTTGTCTCTTTAATAGGTTCTTTTTCTTAGGCCCACAGTCGAACTAAATACTTAAACATTGCATAAGGTCAAAACATCACTCTGCAGCAATCGATCATTGCCGAAGTAAAAATAAAATAGGTTAAACTTGTGAAGTGTAAACGATGATGACGTTAACAAATCTACCTGTAGGGCTGTCAACTCTGAGGTTAACAAAAAATATCTACCTGTAGGGCTGTCAACTCTGAGGTTAACAAAAAATATCTACCTGTAGGGCTGTCAACTCTGAGGTTTATGAAGGTGTGTACAGTCCCCTCCTGGTTCTCCAAAGTACACTTGTACTGTCCGGCGTCTATTGTCATAACCCTGATTAGCTTCAGTGAACCATCCTCCAGAACCACCGAGCCCTGAAAATATTTAGAATATTTAGAATATTTAGTATATTTAGTATATTCAGTATATTTAGTATATTTAGTATATAAACACTTGTTTGTGAAGTCAAGCTGACAAGTCGTGGGTATTTTTAGAATATTGCTTAGAAATGTCAGCAATGTTTGTAAGTAACAAATGACATCCGCTGTTGTTTCCATGGCAACCTAACATTGAACCATGATAATGGTTGATCCAATATTCCAATATTTATCATACTGCAGCCTAAGTGGCATACATTGAAGAAAATAGTGTCTTGATGAATCGTTTATCGCCTTCAATATTGCAAAAAGGTAGGGACCAGATGTATTTCTGGCAAAGTCATGAAAAAAGGGGGTCAATTGTCAAAACTCGGCCTCAGAATAATGTGCATTTGCTAGCTGCAATATTCGGCATTCGTCTTTTCAACAAAAATTGTGAGCAAAATTTTAGATAACAATAAAAACAAGATTTTACCTTTGTGAGCATACAGCGCATGGTAAAATATATTGCTTAAAATGCTTCTGTCCGTCATCTTATTTAAACATAAAAACAATTCTACAGTTCGCTGTTTGTGCGACCCACCTCAGGGAGTTTAGAGCCGATTCTCTCCCAGGTTGAGGTAGGTTTAGGACTCCCGGTACCCGAACAAGGTAGCAGCAGGTTGGAATATCCAACTTGTATTGAGGTATCCACCGGCTTTCCTTTCTCCGTGAATGCTGGGGCCACTGAAACAAGTCAATGTTAAGGTAGAGTTTTACATGTTTCTCCGAGAATGCTGGGGCTGTTACAGTTACAAGTGTTAAGGTAAAGTTTTACATGTTGTTTGGGGTATAATCGAGGTTTAACCACCAGCTGTAGGGCCAGGGGCACGGCCATTATCGTATCACCAGATCAATCATATAGAAAATCTTTTTCTTTTTACGTCAGAGTGACGAAGTGAGAGACAAAGAGATGATGTTTTCACCTGTTCATTATTTATCAAATAGCTCCTAATATCAATATGGTGCCTAATGGAACACAGTTCGTTGCCAACCGTGTTTATAAACATTTGCATATCGTGCGTATATGTATATACGGCGATCAGATGGGAAGTTTATTGCCGATTCTACAATTTAAGGGCCTTTTTAAAGCTGGAAAGTATATAACAATACTGCACATTCATGCTTGATTGAATTACAAAAAGACATAGAACAGATGGCCAATATTTCCTATGTGTTTAGAAATATCGCTCTTGTTCTATCGATTTCTAGCAGGTTTGAAACCTGGTTTCATCGTATATGTTGTGGTCGCATAAAAACCGATTGATAATGTTTCACCTCGGTGAATATCCGCCGCAAAATTACTTCAACTTAGCTATCAGTTAACTAAACTTGGTAATTAATTAACTGAACTAAGCAATTAATTAGCTATACTTAGCTATCAATTTTTTAACTTGGATATTAATTAATTTAACTAAGCTATTAATTAACTAAACTTGGCTATTTATTAACCAAGCTTTTCATTAACTAAACTTTTCATTAACTAAACTATTATGAACTAAACAACACACCCCAATTTCAGAAAGTCAAATAACACATCAAGTTATAAATGAGCATGTTAATGGCTATTCAAGCCCGCCCCTTCAACAGAACGAGCGAGTACCTCGGAAAGACGTTCAACACCGTGCTGGGAGTAACCAACCTCTGGCTAGCACTCCAGATCACGGTCCTGAACGGGGTTGTCATAGGACACTACGTGAGGAGTGTCAAGAAGACCGTACCCTTCATGTACACAGCACTATCCGTCACAGATACAGTTACGGGTGTTGCTGCTCTGCTGAACGGACTGTTGTTCCTTATCTTGGAGTATCACCCGGAACCAGTGTCAGATCCTCCTGGGAACTACCTGATTGTTCCCACCTACTTCATCATCTCCACCACCTTCAGAGTTTCTGTCCTCCTCAACCTCATCATCAGCATCGCCCGGACCATCAACATCCTCCTCCCTTTTTACAGAATCAGGAGATCTGGAATCTGTGGCGCATCGGCTTTGTACGCTCTCGCTTCTGCTGGTCTAGCAATAGCTCTCCTCCGTGTCCGAAGGTTTGATTTCAAGAAACCCGAAAGCATTGACCTTGAGGATCTCCTCTACAAACCGTCAGGATATCAAATAATGGCGCTGAAAGGGAGCATCTCCCCGGAGACCGAGTTCACCAACATAACAATATTCATAGCCCTCCCGTTTGTGTTGCCCTCCCTCATCACTATGGTCTGCATGGCAATACAGATCAGAGCGGTACTGAAACCCAACCCGACTAGGAACGTCCAGCCGGACCACCAGAAGGAGATAACCAAGACGATCCTGATGTTGACACTCCTCTTCTTCTTCTGCAACACTGTCTACATCCTGTATCCTGTCATGTACTTCCAGAGGTATATCTTGTACCAATCTGACCATGCTCTGGGACTGGGTCACCACGAACAGTTGAGATTGCAGTACTGTCTGGGTGTGCTCTGCCCGTACATCAACGCTGCCTTCAACCCTGCAATCCTTATTTGGAGAGGCAAGGAAATAAGGAGATCTATGAAAAGTAGGATTTTTGATGTGGTTGATAAACAGATTTCCGGGTCTAACTCTAAACTTTGAACTGTAAAGCAGGTTTAACGTGGTATTTTGTAATTCTCTTCTTGACTCGAGTGATAGACATAGGGTTTTAATATCATTGCTATTAAAATTCTATGTCTATCACTCGAGTCAAGACCTTAGGACTCAAGAAGAAAATTACAAAATACCACGTTAAACTCAGTTTCTTATGCGACTCATAAACAATTATCCGATCATTCAGTTAAGATGTGTAAAGCAGGTTGAAATATTTGAAAATTAAATCCTTAGACCTTAGTAGCCAATATCCATCTTATGTGATGCACACTGGATCACGAACATGGTGGCGACCCGACATATCACCATCAACCATAAAGACTCAACCAAGACCATCAGGATCAAAAGAGGATGTCCGCAAGGGGGAATCCTTTCCCCATTCCTCTGGAACCTGGTGATCGACGATCTCCTAAATCTCTCACCCAAAGATACCTCCAAGCATTCGCAGATGACATAGTCTCACTCGCAGAGGGTAACGATCTTGATGTCATCTGGGACCGAACACAAAAAACATTGAATACCATCATGAAATGGTGCACAACCAAGGACCTCACAATCAGCGCCCTCAAAACCAAGGTAGTTATGTTCACATGGAATAAGAGGTGGAACCTCAGACCTATAGTGGTAGACAACACCACCATAGAACTGTCCACCTCTGCCAAATTCCTCGGAATAAC